>RJWM01045197.1:0-12905 GCA_004363535.1 Dasyprocta punctata | reverse complement strand
CCCCGGCCAGAATTGGGGATTGAACCTAGGGCCTTTGCACTGAGCTGCATCCCCAGCCTTTTTATTTTTTACTTTGAGACAAGGTCTTGCTAAGTTGCTAAATTGTCCAGGCTGTGTTCAAACTTGCAACCTTCCTGCCTCAGCTTCCCAGAGGCTGGGATTATAGGTGTGCACTGGACTTTTCTCGTTCCTCCTCCTCCTGCCTCCCCTCCTCCCCCCTTCTTCCCTCCTCCTCCCTCCTCCCCTCCTCCTCCTCCTTCTCCTTCTTTTAGTTTTATTCTGAGACAGATTCTCAATAAATTGCCCAGGTTGCCTCAGCCTCATGAATAGCTGAGATTACAGGTCTGCACCGCCACTCCCGGCTGGAAGGTTTAATACCGCTTTCTCTCCCAGGGCAGAGTAACTTTCTCTGCCCACCAGAGGTCATTTCTCACCCAGCTTCACCAGCACAGCAGGCTGGTTCTTGAATCTGGCTCTGATTTGACATGTCCCAGGAAAGCTGACGAACGCCAGGCGTGGATCACAGATGCTGGAGGCCTGGTCTGCAGGTCAGGTGGCGGGGGGCCGGGACGTGTAAAGCAGACCAGGCGCCCACCTGTGGGCCCAGTCTCCAAGAGGACCCCTCTCAGGCCCTGGGAGGCGGGGAGGCGTCTCCAGAGGGGCAGCGCAGCCTGCCCGCCGCGCTGACCCCTGTCCCCCCTCCGTCTTCCCACCTGGCTGCCTCCTCCCCAGGCTCCCAGCACTCACCGCCCGCCCCCCTGAAGTTTCCAGCGACCCCCTCAGATGCAGGGACGGAGGGAAGCCACACTGTGACCGCTGTCCGGGATTTCTGAGCTTTGCAGTGGACGCAGACAGTGCAGGCCGAGGTGAAACGGGGGAGGGTGCGCCCGTCCTCGAGAATTACCGCACCTCGTCGCCGCCAGTTCCTGTCGTGCCTGGTGCCCGGCCCACCCGACCTGCTCCGGGCGGCCGGCGGCTCAGTGCGGGGCGCTTCCCGGCCTCTAACCCAGCCAGGCCTCCAGGAGCCGGGCGAGGACACCGGGAAACAGGCGCGGCGTGGAAGCCGGGAGGAGGCAGCGCGGCCCTGTCAGTCCCGAGGTCCCAGGCCAGCGCCGAGCCGTCCGGGCCTGGCCGCCGTCGGACTCCTCACGGCCGCCCACGCTGCCTCTTCCGCGCAGACAGCGCCTTTCTTTCTGCGTTCTCCTTTCCTCTCTAGTTTGGCCCAAGTTTGCTCTGCGGAGCCAGTTTCCCCTCACTTTATTTATTTATTATTTATTTGGGTTTTTTTGAGACAGGGTCTCACTATGCAGTTCAGTCTGACCTTGAACTCACTGTGTAGCCCAGGCTGCTCTCAAACTTGCAAGGATTCTCCTGCCTCAGCCTCCCCAGTGTTGGGGTTACAGGTGTGTACCACCACACCCGGCTCCGTCACTTTTCAAACAGACTTTTAGGCACCGTTTTTGGCTTATCTTGTCCACTTCCTGGTTTGAGTTCAGAAGGGCCGAGAATAGGTTTCACTGGTGAGCCATTTCTTTTTCTTTTTTTTAATTTTTCTTTTTTCTGTTTTTCGAGCCATTTCTTAAGGACCCACCTGGCAACGCCGCACTTGGTTGCATCCTTTGCTTGCCTCTTATGCCCGAGGAGCAATCCCAGACTTTCTGAGCTGTTTCTTACACTTTCTGCCATCTGAGCGTCGCACGCGGGCCTTAGAAGCCAGTTCTCGAGCTTTCCTTCTGCAGATCTCTTGCGAGACAGGAGATTCGTAGCTCTCACTATTCTACCCTCCAGCTGTGTGGTGATTTTTACCATCAGTGCGCAACGTTGACATGATTTATGTGAACAGCCTCTACCAAAGAGTCACGCAGCTCATTACGATGACTTTTTCTTTCCAGAGCCATCGTACTTGGGATTAGCAACTGTCCTGTTGTTGCTGGGGCAGGGGTGGTTTTGCTCGATTGTGGTCTTAGGCAAGGGCTCTACCCTAGCCCTGTTATTATTATTACTGCTCATTTGGTTTTCTATCCAGGGATTCTGAATCGCTCAGTCCTCCAGCTGTGCTAGAGACAACTTCGGCCCCGAGACTTCACTCCACCCAGCGAGGCCCTTTGCCTGCACCCTGCAGGCCCCATGCGGTCCAGCCGTCTTTTCTGTGTTTTCCCCTTATTTTGGAGGAGCGCATATCCCAGCACATCTGAAGAATGGGTGAATTGGGAATGAGTTTTCTGAGACAATGTATGTCTGAGAAATACCTTTATTCTAGCTTCATGATTGGGTTATGATAATTGATTATTTGTAGTATTCTTGGTGTACATATGGAGTGCTAGGTAATAAATCATTTTTTCTTTACAAGGCCTTGTTTTTTTTTTTTTTTTTTTTTTTTTTTTTCCTGGGGATTAAACTCAGGGCTTTCACACTTAGCTACATCCACAGCCCTTTATTTTTTTATTTTATTTTGTTTTGTTTTTTGCAGTACCAGGGATTGAACTCACAACCTTGCACACACCAGGCAGGTTCTTAAGCCACTGAGCCAAACTCCCAGCCCTACATTTTTTTTTTTTTTTAGACAGGGTCACACTGTGTAGTTCAGGCTGGCCTTGCTCACGTTGTAGCCTAAACTGGCCTCGAACTCACAACGCTCCTCCTACCTCAGCCTCCCGAGTGCTGGGATTAAAGACGTGCGCCACCATGCCCAGCCACAGCCCTTTATTTTTAATTTCTCTTTTTGTTTTTTTGTTTTTTTTTTTTTTTTTTTGCGGCACCGGGGATTGAACTCACAGCCTCGCGCCTGCCAGGGCAGGCGCTTAAGCCACTGAGCCAAACTCCCGAATTTCTCTTTTTGAAAGAGAGTCTCACTAAGTCACTAAATTGCCCAGGCTGGGCTTGAACTTGTGATCCTTCTGCCTCAGCCTCCCAGTGTCCTGGAATTATAGGCCTGTGCCTCCATGTCCAACAGCCTTGGTCTTTTTGTCTTACACTTCCATGTCCGTTATTCAGAAATCTTCCCCAAAATGAGTATAAATATTGTATATTGCAGACATAGACCAATTTTTAAAAATCCAGGTACCATTCTAATTCCACGATTTCTGGGGACGGGGCCTGCTTTGTTCTGTCTGGAAGCTCTTGGACTCTTTCATGTATCCTGGAGTTCTGAAGCCCGGTGTGGTCCTGCTGTCGTTTGTGAGGTCCTGCGCTCACGGAGTCTTTCAATGTGTAGATCAATGTGCTCCAGGTCTGGGATTCTGTCTTGAGTTAGAGTCTCTTGTTCTCTTTTTGGAATTCTTGTCTAGCTGGTATTATTCCTCTTACTTCGTTGACCATCTTAGATTTGTATCTAATTTTACATCTAATTTTTTTCATCTTTCCTAATTACCAAGTTTTTGTCTTTCTGTTTTAATCTGATACATTTTCTCAACTTTATCTTTTAACCCTCTTTTTTTTCTGTCATTTTATTTGTAGCACCCACAAGTTTTTTCTTGTTCTAGGAATGTTCTCTCTCAGGAGCATCCAAGTTGTGTGTGTGTGTGTGTGTGTGTGTGTGTGTGTTAGCTGTTTCTGTCAACTTGACTGGCTTGGGAGATGCCTAGGAAATGAGTAAGGTGCACCCCTGGGTGTGTCTGGGTGGGTCGGGGGCGTGACCTTGTGTTGCAGTCAGGGGTTACAGAGAGAACAACTGCATACAGGACACAGAATTTGTAATACTGTTTTATGATGGTCACCCAGAGTTATACACAAGAAAGTGCAGGAAAATCTGTCCACAACACTTAAGACCCAGGATATTTAACCGAATGCCTGGATCCCACAGCAATGTCCTACATGAGTCCCACTAGTGACCCAAAGCACATGACAGTGCCTCCTACAGTTCCAACTGGGAATGTAAGAGCCCACAATAAGGACTCACGCCAGTCTATTTACGGTTCTGTGCCGGGAAGACCAAAGGTCAGTGGTAGAACTAGGAAGTCTATGCCAGCGGGGTAAAGGAGCTGTGCAGTGGGTTGAGGGTTCTACGCGGGAGCCAAGAAGTCACGCTCAAAACAAGAAGTGGGGCTGCCTTGAAGAGCACCACAGCCATCCTCAGCAGCAACGAGGTCCTGCGCGCCTCCAACGATGAGAACAGTCGAGCACAGGTCAGGAAGCCCAACGTGACAAGCTTCTCCAGTACATAGCTTCTCCTCCGGAGCCAGGAAGCGATGCTCAATGTGAGGAGCAGAGCTCCCCCAAAGTGAACTGCAGCCACTCTCATTGATGAGGTCCCGAGCTCCTCCAACGATAAGGGTCGAATCCATATTGAGGAAGCCAGCGTGACAAGCACCTCCGGGAGAACCTTGGGCTCAAAACAGCACCTCTTGAAAGAACCCACAACACCCTGCTCTTCTTCTCCACGTCTCTATTTATGCTGGTAACTTTCCTCAGGTGGGCCATTTTTACTCAAACCACCAGTTTTTAATCCATAACACCTTGGGAACTACATCTAGTCCTCACCCCTTCTCTCTGGCTTTTCCTCTGCTCTGTGCTTCCTGGATGCCGTGAACTGAGCAGCTTTCCTCCTGCACACCGTCTCCCTTGATACTTCTGCCTTGGAGCCAGCCAACCATGGACTGAATCCTCTGAATCGTGAGCCAAGATAAACCTTTCCTCCTCTACAATGCAGGTGTCAGGTATTTTGTGTCTACACTAAGAAAGCTAATAGTATACACATCTTTTTGGAGCTGAAGATTGAACTTGAACCCAGGTTCTCTAGTCTACTAAGTACACATTTTTACCACTGAGCTACACCCCAACCCCTAATTATCATTATTTGAGTAGTAACTGTTCCCCTCCTCTCCTTGCACCAGCTCTGTGTCTTGCTAGTTGCCTTCTCTCCCCGCTAGGGTTTGTCCTAGACCACCGTGCAGTGGAGGAGCCCCTGGACTGTCCGGTGGTCCTCGTGGTCAGGGTATGAGTGAGGTGCAAGAACCCTGTCTGTCAGTACCTGGCCACGTGAGAGGTCTGAGGACAAGGGGGCTGGACCCACTGCGCTGGGAGATACTTCTCTGACTCTAGTTTTTCTCTTGAGCCGCACGGTTTTCCCCAAGATGACCCCTGCCTGAGACAGGCCCTGGAGAGTTATCCACGTTCACACTGAGCTGTATCCCCAGCCTCCTCCTTTCAAATTTCTTGAGACAGAATCTCACTAAGTAGTCCACCATAGGATTCTCCTGCTTCAGCCTCCCAGAGTGCTGGGATTATGGGCACTGCTTTTCATCATCCAGGTTTCCACAACTCTGTCAGCCCGTGGTTAGTAAAGTCGCCTTTTTCTGTCTTTGCTGGACCCTGGGTCCTAAACTGCGGAACTTTCCTGGCCAGTTTCCCAGTCTTCACCTCCTCCTCAGGCTCCTGTTCTCAGCCCCATCCCAGCCTCCTCAGCCCTTCCCAGCTCCCGGCGACCTGGTCTCCAGCCCGGAGCAGCGGATCCGCTGTTTGTTACTGCAGGCTCAGCCTCCTGCGGGTCTGGGCTTCCTGAGAGCTTAGCCCCGCCTCTCACAGCAGCTCGGCTTCATCAGCTCCGACAGGTGACGTGTTCACGTTCTCTTTGTCCTTGAAGGTTTATGCCCTGTCTTCCCATTTATGGCAATTTTAATGGTGGGGCAAGAGGAAGCAAGGATAAAACCATGTGTTTAATTGATTGTATGATATTCGACTAGAAACTCCATGTGCCTTTTTTTTTAAAAGTTTTTGAGGCAATTTCACTGTAATTCTGGCTGGTCTTCAACTCACCACGTAGCCTGGGCTGGCCTCACACTATGTGATCCTCCTGCCTCAGCCTCCTGAGTTCTAAAATTACTGTCATGCACCACCATGCCTGGCATGTGCCTGCTTTTAAATCCGTTTTTTCAGCTTTCTGTTTTTCTTTCTTTTTCCTCTTCGTTTTCTGTGTTTCCTCCCTCCTTCCTTCTTTCCCTTTCCTCTCTCCGTTCCTTCCTTCCCTTCCCCTTTCCTTGCTTTCTTCCTTTTTTCCTCTCTCTCTTTCTGTCCTTCAGGCAGCCTTTCGTTCTTCCCCACTTGAGGATCACCAGGAAGACTGACGTTTCCTGCTTTTAAAAATTCTTTGAGTCCACACAGCCCCTCGGAATCTGGCTTTCACTTAAATGTGCCGTGTCTCTGCCAGAGGCTCAGAGACATCAGCCTGCCCGGGCCCGGGCTCCCTGGGCTCTTTCCTCTGCGTCTGCTGAGAAAACTCTCTGGTTTCTCCAGGAAGGGGAGCATTGGCTTTTTATCCAATTCATGCCCAGCTGCTTTTCCTCGGAGTCTGAATTTCAGAGTTTGCAGTTCAGTGCCGAGAGCAGAGAGCAAACAGCGACTGTGGACCAGGCTGGGAAAGGGGCTGGGTAAGGGTGGGACCAAGCATTCACTAACCGATGAGCTAATTAAATAAACAAGTGTGGAGGGTCTACTCTATTCCAGGGAGAAGGGGCGTGAACTGCCGGAGGCCCAGGCTCGCAGGGTGCGCTGTCATTCCGTCCACTTCGGATCATGGGTTCGAGGCCAGACCGGACCATTTATCCAGACTCCCACCCCCACCCCATCTAGGAAAAGCTCATCCAGACAGCGGGGAGATGAACACGCGGACCTGTGCCAGGATCGGGGCGCTGAGCGCATCTGCTCCTCTCAGCGCTGCACTGGCGGGTGGCCTCGCGCCCGGTTCCCCGTGCAGAAGGAGGAGCGGGGTAACCAGAGGGGCGCGCTGTCCCCGGGAGCTGGGGTCCCCAGACCCCGCGGGGCGCCTGTCCCGTGACCCTGCCGCCGTCCTTGACCGTCGCCCCTGCTCCTGTGCCCTGCAGGAGGGCAGGCGGGACTCTGGTTTGGTTTGGTTTTGAGGGCCTCGTCGCAGGCCTGGAAAGAACCACCTCTAGCTGAAAGTGGCCCAAACCCAGAGCTCCCCCGGGGTGCTCTCCTTTCTCCTTTCCTTTCCCTGGTTTGCCTGGTCGGCAACCTCACACCCGCTGTGCCTGGGGACACCGGCGGGGCCAGGCCTGGAAGCTCGGGAGGCGGGGAGCGGAGGCCGGGGCTGGGACAGCATCAGAGAGGAAGACCCAGGCGGTCGCCTGGGCGAGTAGGGGCCGGGATACGCACACATGTACGCGCATGTGCACACGCATGCACACATGAACACGCACACATGCACAGTGCACGCACGCACACACGCACACGCATGCGTGAATGCACACACGATGCACACATGCACGCACACGTGCACACACGAACATGCTTGCACACACAATGCACACACGCATGCACAGATGCACATGCACGCACACCCCTTCCGCACTGTCTCACGAGCTCTGGCCCCTGAGCCGGAGCGGGGACGGGGTCTCCTGGAGGGCAGTGCGGGTCCCGCCCGCCGCCCTGCGCCGTGCAGAGCGGAGCTGCGCCTCCCTGAGGCTCTGCCGAAGACCCGGGAGGGGGACCCGGCCCGGCGACCCCGAATCAGAAGGAGGGGGCGGCAGGATGGGGACTGCGCCTGTGTCGCATCACAGGGGAGCCGAGCAGCCCGGGGGTCCCCAGGGGAGGCCTCCCAGCCACAGGGAGGCAGGAAGAGGCCTAAACTCGGCAACTCCTGCACGCGCTCAGAGAGGCCCGGCCAGACCGCGGCTGCAGCAGTCGAGGGAACCGGGAGGGGAAGCCGGGCGTGGCGGGGACCCAGCTTCGGGAGCCCCGGGAGGGCGTCAAGGCTGTAAGAGATACAGTCGGACTTGGATAACATTCCTGTTTTGTACCTGTGGTCTAGACGGCAGAGGAGACTACTTACACATCTTACCTGAGTTTAGTGTCCTATCTAAAAGAGACGACTGCTCCCTCCTTTCGTAGCCTCCTTTGCGGTGGCTCAGGGAATGGAACCCAGGGCCTCCCGCAAACTCCGGCGCTGAGCGACCCAGCAGCCCCGCGGCCTCTGTCACTCGGTCGTCATTTTAAGTTGGCAAGCTTATTTTTTTTTTTATTTTTAAAGAGAATAAAGCCAATCAAAACAAAACAGTTTAAGTGATACAGGGCTTCAAAACAAGATAACAGGAAATCAACAATAGTTACCACGATGCCTCTTGTTGTCTTCAAGATAGCTGCCCAGACCTTCAGACATAGGAAAATCAAACACAACAGAACAGAACCAGTAAAAACAGAACAATGAACACAATACAGGACTTCAAAATGAGATAATAGTAAATGCAAAATGGCTACCGTAATATATCTTGCTATCTTCTAAATAGCTGCCCCTGCCATTGGATATACTAAAATTAAACAGGACAAAACAGAATAAAACCAATCCAACAAAACAATGAAAATGGTACAGGGCTTCAAAACAAGGCAGGAGGGAATTAACAATGGCCACCACCCTCAGAAGGAGATCCCCCCTAGATGCCACACTGTGTAGTGCTGTCCTCTGAACCTATGCTCAGACCACTGGCCCTAGACCTGCAACGTTAGTGAAACTCCAAAGCAACACAGGCATCCAGTTGCATTTCACCTCCATAGCTGTCGTCACAGCCTGGGTTTCTCCAGATCGGCCAGACACTTACAGTGGGGGCAGGGGGGTTGGCTCTTCTTGTCTTCCTGCCTGGAAGGGGCTGACATCCAGCTCTCCCCACAGCGGCCTGGCACGGTGCCACCTCGCCAATCCTTACTCTTACTAATGCGCATCAACTGTGCACGGCAGTGGGCGGCTTCAGTGTGATGCCACAGTCACACAGTGACACCAAATCAGGCCCAACCTGCTTTGCCTGTGCCCCTCACGCCCTTCCCACCCTCCATTCCTCACGGGCCTGCATTCAAGTCAACCTTGCTTAGTTCCCGCAGCTGGGAGGACAGTGGTGCTTATCTGTCTGCGTCTGGTTTATTTCGTTGAACATAATGCCTTCCAGTTCCATCCACTTTGCTGCAAATGACCAGACGTCATTCTTCAGGGCTGAATAATACTCCACGCCATGCAAACGCCCCACTTACTTCATCTGTTCGCCTGCCACCAGCACCTGGGCCACACAGTCACTGTGAACAGTGGTTCTGTGCACTTGGGGGGCTGCACCACATCCTGGCATGGAGGGGACAGACGGGGCTCCCCATGTGGCATCTGCACACCCACCACTGACTCCAGGGCCTCCCTGTCTTCTGGGTGGTGTCATTTCTGCTGTTTGCCTTCACCTTTGCTTTGGGTAAACGGATGGAAACTGGCGGGGCTGGCGCTGCTGAAAGCGCTAGCACCTCTGGGAGTCAGGTCAGGGGAAGGGAAAGTTCCCGCCCAGCTCTCTTCCTTTTTAAGGTCTCACTTTTTCTCACCTCTTAAAATGAAGGATGTGGATTCCATAGCCTTAGCAGATCGATGCTGGGCAGCCAGGTCAGCGTGAATTTTGGACAGCCGAGTCCTAAAACTCTGAGCTGGGCATGATGGGTGCACGTCTATCATCTTGGCTCTGGGAGGCTGAGGCAGGGAGATCACAAGTGGGAGCCTGGACCAAGCAAGTTAGTGACTTTGGGAGACTGTCTCAAAATAAAAAATGAAAAAGGGCTGAGGGTGTAGCTCAGAGCAGGGGCCCCGGGTTCAATCGCCAGTACTGCTAGAAACATCTGATGTTACAGTCCTGCGCGTCTGAGGCAGCTGTTAAACTACCTTCTACCAGTGGAGTTTAAATGCTGTGCCCCAAAGGGCACAGAGTTTAAGGGAATTGGTATCTAGCTCTTCCCAAGATAGAATAAGGGGTGATTTGGCACTGGGTCCCCAATTTTCCATCTCCCCTTGCACTCTAGCACACCCTTTCTCTTCTAATATGGGAAAGCAAGGCCTTGCCCTGGCTTGTAACATCTTCCAGAGCTGAGACAATTTTTGAGAGTAGAGGTCATAGGGAAGTGGAGAGTACGGAGAATTCCCGTGCTGTGGCCCTCACCATGCGCTCGGCCTCCCTCAAGGGATCATTTCTCTCTGGGATGTGGTCTGAATGGGAGGCCTTTGCACTGAGCCACATCCCAGCCACCCCCTCAACCCTCCTTTCTGAGACAGGGTCTTGCTAAGTTGCTGAATTGCTCAGGCCAAGGACAAACTTGTGATCATCCTGCCTCAGCCTCCTAGAGTTACGGGTGTCCCTGCCACATCTGGCTCCCTGTGGAATAATTTTTGAAGCTCTCTGAGTGATGCCTGTTATGTGACTACAAGGTGGTCAAGAAATTGAATGGTGCTGCGGATCACGGGCCTGAGGACAAGCAGGCTCGGGCTCCCTGAGAAGGCGGCCTGGCTCCGCAGGTGACTTCGTCGTCACGGGGTCCCCTTCGGAGCTCTGTCCTGCGTTTGTCAGGTTTCCTTCCCTCTCACGGGTTCCGGGCAGCATCATAACCAGATCTCCCATCCCTCACTTGCTGAGGTAAACGGGGTCTCTCGGGGCTCCAAGTCAAAAATGAGGCCAAGGGACCCCGTGAGCGCGAGCTCCAATCACTGGTGCAATAATATTAAGTTTAATATTAATATTAACTCACCGCATGCTATGTGTAAGACATAAGAACTCACACGTTGGTAATTCAGTCTCACCCATCTTACTAAGACACTAGTTTTCAATGTTAATGTTTCATATTTAGCCATCAATAAAGTACATATTTATCCTGTTATTCATAGTTGTAACCGTGACTTAGACCCCAAAATGTTCTAACACGGAGAGACCTATGGGCACAAGGTATTTTTCAATTATAAAATCAATTCACATATGCACATTTGCTTCAGAAGATATGTTAGGGCAATCTATTAAAATGTTCAAATATAACTGGGTGTGGTGACTCACGCCTTTAATTCCAGCACTCGGGAGGCTGAGGTAGGAGGAGCGTTGTGAGTCTGAGGCTGGCTTGGGCTACGACGTGAGCGCAAGGCCGGCCTGAGCTACATAGTGTGACCCTGCCTCAAAAACCTACGGCTGGGAGTTTGGTTCAGAGGCTTAAGCACCTGTCTGGCAGGCATGAGGCTGTGAGTTTGATCCCTAGTGCTGCACAAAAAAAAAAAAAAAAAAAAGTTTGATATTTGGAATATAATTTTTTGTGAGTGTGGTATTGGGAATTGAACCAGGGTCTCTGCGGAGAGCTACATCCCTAGCCCTTTTTATTTTTATTTTTTCTTCTGAGACAGGGTCTCCCTAAATTTCCGAACTTCTGAGGCTGGCTTGAACCTGTGACCCTCCTGCCTCAGCTTCTCAGGGTGCCGGCTGGGATGAACACAGTCCTGTACAGGAAGTGACGTGAAAGCATAGTGAAGGAGTAAAGGAGATGATTTAACATTTCTGTCAGAGATCTGTGTTTTCGTATTTAAAAATGAATGATGGTGTCAAATTACTCTGGTGCTTAGATCCTAATGGATACGGAGTGAGCTATACCACAGTTGTATTTTAAAACACCCCATGCTAACCACCTTCGGAGCATGTCCTCAGCCAATGCTCAATACTACCATGAAAAGGTGTAACTGTCAAGTTCAAAACATGCGAAGGAATACACAGGTTTCAGCGTTTTTAGTGGGTAGGGAAGGAAAAGTTTGAGGACCACCGGTTCACACCATTCTTTTACTGATGTGCAGTCAACAATGTTTCTATTTGCAGGCCCTTCACAACCTTGAAGGGCAGTAGGCATCGTGGTACTGACAATCTCGGGGGATTCCTAGTGCGGAGTTCTCTGAACCCCACTGTGCCTGACTGGCTACCCAGCACAGAACTTGGAGGCCCTGACGGGGTCACAGCTCAGTGGCTTAAATTGGAGAAACCAAAAATAAACCAGCCTCTAGATCTCATGGCTGAACTATTTCAAGAATATGCAGTTTACATTGTGGTGGCCCTGGCTTGACTCACCGGGTACTCGCTGTATCTCCTTACCGCGCTCCTCACCCTCTGAACCCCGCAAGAGCCATGACGGTTTCACGGGACCTGATAGAAGTGATCCAGCTGACCTCGAGGCAGACTGGTCAGCACAGCGACTCCGTGCCACTCGGGGTTCTGGTGGACTTTCCCCAGGAGCTAGAAGTTTCTCTGTAAGGATGGCAGGAAAACGAGGGGAACAGCCACATGCCCACTCGGGTAGGAAGCACTGCTTTGCATGTCAGTCCCCAAGAAATAATCTCAGCTCACTGCAGTTAGGTGCTGTGTCGTTTTTCCTTAGGATTCTTTGGGAAACGATTCAAGGACCCTCCCCCCATATGAAAATACATGGATGCTCAAGTCTCTTAAATAAAATGAGGCAGTGTTTGTATATAACCTATGCACAGCTTCCTGTGTATTTCAAATCATCTCTACACTACTTATGATATGTAATACTGTATAATGTAGAAGACTTGTTATACTATATGGTTTGGGGAATAATAGCAATAAAAAGTCCATATACGTTCAGTACATTATTATTATTATTATTATTATTATTATTATTATTATTTGTGTGTGTGGTACTAGAGATTGAACCTTGGGCCCTTGTGCTGACCTACATCCACAGCCCTCCTTTAATTTTTTATTTTGAGACAGGAAATGGCTAATTTGCTTAATTGCACAGTCTGGGCTCAAACTTGTGATCCTCCTGCCTCAGCCTCTCTAAGTGCTGGGTTTACAGGTACGTGTCACCATGCCTGGCTATCATTTTTTAAAAAGTATGTTCAGTACATAATCACTGGTCCATGGAGACATATGCCACGGAAATGGAGGACCAACTACTTCTAGCCACACTGTGTGGAGTGGGGCTTAATCAGCCTGTGAGGTTTATAAGCAGCAACACCACAGTTAGCCAAGCTCAAGAAGGATGTGGTTCACTGTAAGATTTAAAAACATGTAGCATCTTTTAAAACATGCACCTCAAGCCGGGCGTGGTGGCGCACGCCTTTAATCCCAGCACTCGGGAGGCTGAGGTAGGCGGAGTGTTGTGAGTTCGAGGCC
>RJWM01045196.1:0-12905 GCA_004363535.1 Dasyprocta punctata | reverse complement strand
TGAAGTGCTGTCCCTGTGCCATGCCACCCTGCCTTGGAGTCAGCTGATTGTGGACTGAAACCTCCAAAAACTGTAAGCTAAATAAACCTTTCCTTCCCTAATTTTGGGTGTCAAGTGTTTTGTCTCAGCAACGAGTAAAAAGTAACCAAGACACATCTAGACTATACAAAGTATTCAAAAACATCAGGCCCCCCAAATTCAAAGACTCAATCCAAAAATTGGCATCTGAGATAAGCATTCACTTCTCAGATGAAGAATACAAATGGCAAATAAATACATGAAGAAATCAACATCACTCCAGAAAGATTAGCTATCACCAAGAAATCAACCAGTAGCAAATGCTGGTGGGGCTGTGAGGAAAAAGAAACCCTTTTCCACTGTTGGTGGGAGTGTAGGCTGGTGCAACCACTGTGGAAATCAGTGTGGCGATTCCTCAAAAAACCAGGATTGGAGGTCTCATTCAATCCAGCTATTCCCCTTCTGCGTATTTTCCCAGAAGAATTGAAAACATTATACCACAGTGATATATGTGTATCCATGTTTATAGCAGCACAATTTGTGATAGCTAAATCTTAGAAACAACCCATATACCCATTAACCAAGAAATGGTTAAAAAAGATGTGGTATTTTTATACAGTGGAGCATTACTCAGCTATAAAGAAGGATAAACTTGAGGCTTTTATAGGCAAATGGAAGGAACTTGAGACTATAATCACAACTGGAATAAAGCAGACTCACATGTGTAAATATCACATTTTCTCCCTAGTGTAAAATAAAACAGAAAGAGTAGTAAGACAAAAAAAAGTGTGCAATAGATATTGTGGAAAATAAAAGGGAAAGAAAGTGCTCAGGATGAAAGAATGACTGGGATAGGGGAAAGGAGAAAAGATGGGAAATATTACATAGGTACACATATATACATGTGTGTATGTGTACATATGTATATACAAGGTAGATAACTATACTACTAAACTCGGTAAGTTCATCAAAAAGAACAGTTTTTATTTTCATTGATTGTTTGACCATTTTTTTATTTCTGAATCTTGTAATCTGAACAATTACTTTTTAGATAACAATATGCAATATACTAACTAGTGTTGATTTCCTTTATTTTTTTTGAAATTCTGTATCATTTTTATCCTTTTTTTGTTTGTTTTGTCTTTAAATAAAAAATCATTTTTATATATGTTATTAATTTAAATTGTTGCATTCCTTAAACCTTCAGCAAGTAAGTGTTCCATGAATTTATTTTAGGGGAAGTTTTAAGAATTGATTAACTAAACAAATTGATCTACCACAGTAGTTTAAAAAAGATAGGTCATAATTTATTAATAGATAAATGGATAGTGGGTCAAAATGGATAGTGGGTCAAAACTAGCATTTTAAAAAATTTTTATTAAGTTAAATACCATTGCTATTATTAGTTCTATCTCCTAACACAGGTGAAAGATCAAATTTACAGCTGCTTTGTTAAGTATTTGCAAATATTAACTCATATCCATAGGCACAGAAAGTTAGAGATGAATTTCAAGTGACAGGGTGAGCAGGGATTCTTGAACTGCTCTGCTTTGTCCTAAGTGTGTCTGTATGTTGGGTCACAAGGAAATTTCTATGTGGATCCCTACAGACTAAGTCTAAACCTTTTGATCAATGGCCTCTGCATAGTCTGCAAAATTCTGCTTCAGGCTGAGCTTCAGTGACCTACGACAGTGTGTTCCTAGTGTGCTCTTAAACAGGGCACTGCCTGTCCATTCACTGATTCACTTCATTCGTTCTTTCTTTCATTCAGTCATTCGTTTGTCTGATCATTGTCTCAACAAACATTTTCTAAGTACTGTGCTGTCTGCAGGGATTTTAAACAATGATAATAATCCCTTCTTCTCTTGTTTGGATAAAGCACCATTTTCCTTACTATTGGATGTTGTCATGCTATCAGGACTCTAAAGAATGCCGAAGAAAGCAGGTGAGTATAAAGACCACAGTCTGAACAGACTATCAACAGAACAGAGCTAAGAACTCACCTTGTGCTTTGGAGATCACACAATTTCACTTCAGACCTCCAAACTGCAAGTCTCACCCAGGAAGGAGAAAAGGCTCTTGCTGAAGTTCTTCTTAGTGCCTGGTCACAAAGGTGAAGTTCTCCAGAGGCAGAAATAGACAGAGAAGTATAGAAGAAAGTGATCATTGGGTAGAGATTATAAAATATTCTCCAACCTGTTGCACACAGCTGTCATGAAGACAAATAGGAGAAAGGCTGAATACTCTGCAAAGTGACGCACAGCTCTAAGAAAAGGGCATCCTACTGCCTGTGAGCACCATTTTAGCTGGAGAGGTTTTTTGCACCTGGATGTGGGTGCCCGCTAGTGATACACCAGTGGGAAGGAAAGCCACTTAACAAAATGGGTGACTTTTACTTTAAAAGCAATAAATCAACAGCCAAAGTTGACACATAGACTGATCTCTCTAAAATGATGCCGAATAGAGTTAGGTGGAACATTAGAGCCCAATTCCTGGTATCCAGAGGGATTTCTGCAGACCTAAAGTCTCCTAGGGATTAGGCGCCCATGGGGACAACCACAGACTCTCATTCCAGTCACCTTGAATAAGGTATCCATGGAGACTTCATTTAATTTGTGGAGGAAGAACACTGATGTATTGACATTACTTGGAGTTGTTTCTTCTTGGTAATTTGGAATATCTTCAGAAGAGATTCAGCATTAACTTTCCTGGCAACAATGAGACAGAGTCATCTGAGGAGTGATAATGGAAATGAAACCCAAGTTTATATTAATTGTGTTGACCAGTGGCAACGTAACATCCCAAAATCCATTTCAAGGAGGTTAGAGGTTGTGCAATGCTTCTAAACTTCAGTTCCCTCATTTAGAAAATGGACCCGGTAGAGAACTGAAATTACAGCTTAGAATCTAGAAAGAGGAGTGTGCAGACAGGATGAGCCAGCCCTTGACCATTATCTTAACCAGCACAGGAGACATCGGATGCCATATAACTGTTAGAGGACCAAGCTACAAACTCAGTGAATTACTAGAGGCCAAGTGGAAGCTAGTTATTTCTATTTATGTCTAGAAATTTCAATTTTTTTTTAAACTCTGTCCTGAATTTCTTACATATGGCTTTCTCAGTATGTATAAATGAGCTAAGGTCATCACACATGCCTCCAATAACCCAAACATATAACACTATTTACTGTGTAACTTCTCTTGTTAAATCATCTAAGTCAGATTATAAAGAGTTCCATGAGGGCAGTTACTTAGAGTTTGCCTTTCCAGTAGTTTTTGGGATGCATTAATTTGGAAATTCTCTTACATCTGAGAGAAGGCGATAGGACACAATTTTGTTGACTCACCACTTTTCTTCAGCAGATATCAATCTTCTAAAGTAAACCCAAATAATTATCTCATGATATTAGTGTGTGTGTGATATGTAAATATGGTGTGTGTCTACTATACCTCATCTCATTTAATTCAGTCTTTCCAGCTATACTAAACTATATCATTACACCGTGATACAGGTAGCACCACTGTATTAGCTTTCCCACAAATGCTTTCCAAAGACCTAATGCGTAGAAAAATTGGGGAAAAAAATGACATTGAAGTCCAGATGTATCTCACAACCACCACACTCTAGGTTCTGATGTCACCAAGAGCCTAGAGAAAAGTGTCCACTCACAAACAGTACTTAGAACAGCAGTTATTCCTGCAGAGTGTGACACCAAGACAATGGATGAGGAAGGAATGGGCTGAATATCTCGGTGTAGAAGTGCACTGCTCAGCCATACCTTAGCACAGCAGGAGTGGATCACTGTTGTCATTAATCTGGGCTCATCATAAAAGCTACTCACCCCCTGACAGATGTTTCTTTTTTATTTTTCATGCACATTAATTACACAAAATAATGGTTCTCATTTTGGCATTTTGGTCCACGCATGTAACATACTTTGACTGTTTTCATCACTTATTCTTCCTCCCTCCCTTCCCCCTTTTCCCCTCTTTACCATTAATTCCCTTCCCTTCATATGTTTTATAACCTACAGGATACAGGTAATTATTCTTGGATTTAATGGATACACCTTACAAAATGGTGAAGACTTTTCTCACAGTGACACAGGTTCCCGAGATGTGTGGTAACAAACAGCTTTGGATACGAAGCTGGCAGTAAGTCCCAGTGGCCACCACTTCTGGCTGTGTGATCCAGGCCAGCATTGCCAAGGACAGTCTGATGTTGACAGCAAGTGGTCAGGTTTTGCTTTGTTCACAGGTTTTGTTCTTGGAGGATACTGAATGGAAGCTGCTGAGATTTTGATAGACATTGAGGTGAATCTATAGGTAAGTTTAAGGAGAATAAATGATTTGATATTTGTCCAATTCACATATATAGTCTCTCTCCACTTATTTATCTTGTATTTGAGTACTTTTGATCAGTTTTTGGTTTTTAGGATACAATTAATGACTATATTTTTGGTAGATTTATACAGTAGTGTTACTTTAAGTTTTGTGATGTTGTAACTTGTGCCTTTACAGCTTTACTTTTGAATTGTTCATTGCTTGGATGTAGGCCAACACTAGATTTCTGCACATGGTTTTGTGACCTTGTACCATGACCTTGCTAAACCTGCTGGTCTGTTCTATTGATTTTTATGTAGATTCTTTGTAAATTAAAAAAAAAAAAAAAGGACACTGACTGGAAATGCCCCAGGATGTTGTTCTCCAGACTGCACTGGCCTGTGTTGCAGTCAGGGAGCGACCTCACGAAATGCACAGTCTTTACTGCACACTTTCCGTTTCACTTGAAACAAGCATCTCCATGCTGATTCTTTGCCATTTTCAGGCCTGGATGAAACATTAACTCCCTGAGAAAACACACTGACCAATCAGTGTAAAGTAGAATTCTTCTTTTCTCTCTAATTTTTCTATGTATAATTATTTGCCTATTTTATATAACATGTGTTTTCACACACATACTTGTGTACTTCTTAGCATGTTTGTTTAGTGTCTATTTTCTGCATTGGGTTTCAACTTCATGAGTGTAGCCAAGAACAATGTTTATTTTGCAGTTTTGTGTTTCCAAGCGTATGCAGTTTAAACCCATTTGAGATCAATAAAGAATAAAAGACTGGAGAAAGATCAGCACCTCCTGAGAACCTGCCAGGTTGGGTATGGGTGGATCCAACCAGAAGACAACTAGCCAGCCTTCCTTGTCAGCAGCGCAACAGGTTACAGGAAGAGACTAGTCAGCGCCTCCTGTGAGCTCCTGCTGATTCGGAGAACCGGCTAAGTTGATAACAACTAAAGTACATAAAGCAACTAAATGTTTGTATTATTTGATTTGTTTTGCAGGCCTGGGGCCAGCAGTCTGAGCATCTCTTAGGAGAATGACAGTATGCAATGTAGCAAATATGGGGGATTTCCTTCTGTCTTATCTTTGAGGCCCAATATTGTTCACACTGGTTTTTTTTATTCAATATTCTATTTTGATTGGTTTTATTCTGTTTTGTTTTCAGTTTGATTTTGCTATACCTGATGGAAGGGACAACTATTGTGAAAATAACAAGATATACTATGGTGGCTATTGTTTTCCTAGTATTCTGCTTTGAAGTTCTGTACCAATTCTACAGCTTTGTTTTGATTGACTTTGTTCTCTTTTGTTTTGTTGGATTTTACTATCTTTAAAATAAAAATTTTTTAAAAAAGAGCAAAAGATTAAACAACAGAACAGTAAATACTTGCACTTCAGGTATTTAAGGTGACTTGAAGTACTGGTTTATGGGGTATGCTTGTCTTGTTTAATGACAGAGACTGTATTTCTTTCTTTCAATGTCTATGTCCAGTTGCAGCAGTCATATCATGGCTTGACTTTTTCACTATCTAAAAGAATTACTTTAAGTAACAAAAGTAATCCCATGATCTTCCTCAGTAAGCATAGCAGGATTCCCTTAGAAACTCTAATCACCTATTCCCCAGTTATGTAGCATAAGAACTTGCAGTCCTCCTGGGGTACTTTTCTCATGAGAGCGCTATGACTGCATAACTCTCCTGGTTACCCCTGTTTTACCGTTTCAAGTCCCCAGGGAGTCCATCTGACCTCATATTGGAGGGAGTAGCCCAGGAACAGGAGTCCCTTTAAACATTCCTTAGTCATGTGATTATTAATTGTTGCCTCATACCAACAAGGACCTTTCTCCCAAATGATAAGTTGTGGGGAGTTCATAGCAATGTCTGGGAGGGGGAGAGCCATAATGCTATTGATTTTGATTATGATTGTGATGATCAGCCTTTATGATATATACATCACAGAAATCTCCTTATCTTCTCATCACACTAGTAATACTTCAGGAAAGATGATATTGGAGCTATCTTTCTGGTCTTTCCTTTTTACAGGTGATGATACTGATGTTCAAAGAACTTAAGTGACTGATCTAAGAAGAGAGATTAGCAGATCTAGAACTAGAACCTGTGCAGGCTGATTCCAAAGCCAAAAGCATTTTTTTCCTTTAATCTCTCCCTGCCTCTGCAGAATATTAAATAATTTTCAAACACTAAAGAAGAGCCTCCAGATAGAGCATGTTTTTTCATTCAAGGGCTACATTTCTGACCTGAATCCTGATCCTGTTTGTAAGTGCTGGACTCAGAGGTCACGTTGCTCAGAAAGGAAGGTAAGTGTGTAGGTCACATTCACTATCTGCAAAAGGTCACAAGGCAGAAGTAACAGAGGAAGGCATCAATGAAGCCATCCCTCCCATGGCTTAGTCAGAGCATACACTCGAATATTTTGAGTGTTCGTCATATTCTATGTCATACAATCAGAAATTTTATGTCCAAACACTTTGGAGTTCCTGTCACAACACATCCTTTATCATGTGACACAGAGTAAAAGCACGAGAGAGTCTTTAGTCAGTGCTTTCTAAATATGAGCTTGTATGATTTTAAATGCTGCTGAAACTGTTGCAATCTCAGTTTTCTCTTTCAGAGAATGTGACAGTATTAAATGTCTGGACAAATCCCAGGCTTGCTGAGAGGCTCAAATAGAGCTTCAATATATAGTGTTATTGTATTCTGGAAGATCATAGTGGCAATTTTATAAAGAAGAAATGGATATTAATAAATGATGGAGAAATCAAGCTTAAGGGCCACTTATAAGAGGCACTGAACAGGTGTGAAATTCCACAAGACACAACTAATTATGAGGAGGAGATATAAACATAATTGCTAATTCTGCCATTAAAGACATATCTGGTACTGGAAACTGAGTTTATAAGGTAATGCATGGATTGACTGTAAATAGATCAGCCACTCAGCATTGAGCAGCTGAGAAAGCAATGTGCTGTCTCTCTCTCTGTCTCTCTCTCTCTCTGTCTCTCTCTCTCTCTGTCTCTCTCTCTGTTTCTCTCTCTCTCTGTTTCTCTCTCTGTCTCTCTCTCTCTTTCTCTCTCTCTCTCTCTCTTTGAGAATGAAGAATAGCACATATTTATTAGTTCACATGTTTGTCCCAGTCTGTGAAGCATCCGAAGGTCAGAAAATGTGTTCTGCAAATCACTGGAGACTGAGAAATTAGTAAAACATCTGTGCACCATAGAAACCTAGTGCTCACCCAGAGAATGAGGAGTAGATAGTGCCCAGCACTGGGGGTGGCTTACTGATCATTCCTAAAGAGTTGTATCCAATTTTAAGGATTCAAAATATTTTGGAGCAGGAGCCTGTTGAATTGTAAATATCTGTTGGTCCAGTTCTTGTCATTCAACTGAAACTCAGAATTAGGTTATTTTTGCAGTCACGCAAACTGACAGGCAAATTTGATTCCCAAGGTTAGAGTTTTCAATTATCCGTATCAACTTCCAGCGATAGATGGAATCCCTCAGTCAAATGATCAGTCAATTAAATGAGTTACTTACTTTTGTCCAGTTCAGGTTAAATGTAACAAGATTAAAATAATATTTCTTCATGATTTAAAGCTAAGGACTTAAAACTGACTTGGCTTCAAATCTCATCTCTGCTACTTTCTCAGCCCTCAGCTTGTACCTAAAGGTGAGTTCAAGTTTCCATGTCTGTGTGTTGGGAATATTTCACAGAATGTGTGAAGGTTACCTGAGATAGAATAGTAGTATGTAACTGGGTGATGATAACATAGCAAATGCTTGATAATTTATATCTATAGCTGCTTAATTCATAATTAATCATGAATTCTAGTTCCACAAGTATATAATGAGTGAGAAATGTAAAACAATTTAGAGAAGCGAAGTGATACAGTGTACTGATTGTAACAGCATAGTGGTGTTTGAAGGTGAAGACTTGGGAAAGACTTGAAGGAAGCTTTGGAATTTTGTGTTGTTCTTTTAATACCTGAGATCTGTAGTAGGAAAACAGAGTATTATGCCAGGAAGATTGAATTTTTTAGTCTGTTCCAACCACCAACTGTATGGCTGCCCAATCCATAAGAACTTGATCATCTGTGTGACCAAGTTTTTTATTTTTCATTGACTAAAGCAAGTTTTCGTTTTCTTCTTTCTCCAGGAGGACATTAAATTTAACAAAACAAAACAAGGTTTGACATGTGGACAAGAAAGTTGGTGAAAAGTTTTGACATGATCCCTGCGGCACTGTTCTTTCTGGAATCTGAGGACTCTGTGTCTATAGAAGCAACTCGCTTGAATAGTTCTTTTAATGAATTAAGGAGTCCTCTGTTGTGGTTTTTGAGCTGCATACAACTTAGAAGAAGAGGGAATTCTGCCTAGAACTCTGCATGCATCTGTCATAACTCGCTTTTATCCAGGTACCTTTCCAACACTACCCTCAGCCTGAGATGCGTAGAACGCATGTCAGCATTATTCTGTTTATTTCCATGTCACTCAGCTTGAGGCAGGGCACTGTCTTCTGGGCCCCGTACTCCATAGGGGACAATACCAAGACGTCTCTACGCTGGCTCCCCCTGCCTTCCCAGCAGCTCCTAAAACTCTTCCACTGTGTCCTCCAGAGCTCTCAGTCAGCCATCAGCATAACCCCAGACACACTTAAACCTCCCTCCAAAAGTCACCTCCACCTGATTGCTCTTACTGAAATCTGTGTCCCAGAGACAGCTTTCCTTGACACCAACTCTTAATGGTGGCAATTTCCTCCTTCATGTCTGTCTTCCTGCCAGATCTCTGTGTCTTTCTGAACTTGTAACATTAGAATATGCCGACTTTTGTCTGTGTAAGCCCATTGACACTCTTAGTCCTGTGGACTTAATAGATACGTTTGATATGTTGTATGTATGCATATATGTTATATGTTTATGAATCACATGAACTTCACAACATAGCTCAAATTAATTTAATATAATCCAGACCTTCCACCTTGAATTCTGGACTTCTATGTCTAATTGTTTATGCATTGCATCTTATATGGCCAAAAGAAATTTCAAACTCAATGAAAACACCTATGTTCCCCCTTCCCTCCCAAAATCTGCTTCTTCATCATTCTGTAGAAATACAAAAACTTCAGTCAGCATCAGTCCCTCTCCTTCTCTCATACCCTTACTCAATATATCAGGAAATCTGGTCAACTCCACTTCTGAAGTATATTTTAAATTTGTTCTGCGTCGTGTGTACAAACTATCATCATCTTTTACCTAAAACAGTACAACGTGCTCCTTTTTGTTTAATACCTGTCATCCTTACCCTGCTAAATTCAATTATCAACAGATTTGCCAGAGTGATATTTTTACAAGATAAATTAGATGATATAACATTTTAGTCTTAATTCCATTATGCTCTCTAGTCTGACTCAAAATAAAAGACTAAGAGCTCAAAATAGAGGATGAGATCACTCTGGTTTCCATGACTGTACATCTCTCACTTGAACTTTCCTCCTCACGGCAAGGAAATCGTACTGGTTTTCTTGCTGTCCCTAGAATATATTCTTGGCGTGTTCAAACCCCAGCACCAGGTAATGGTCCCACTGCCTAGGGTGCTCTTCCTCTGAATACAGCCAGGAGCCGCATTCCTGCTTTCTCCATGTTTTTGCTTCAAAGTCAACTTAGTCCACGAGCCTTTCCCACACCATCATATTTAAAGCGATCTTCACTCATTTCTGACCTTGCTTTCCACTTAGCCAGTTTTTTAAAACGCTTCTCTACATGCTATGTATTTCCACCATTCATTTTATCTTACATGAGCCTTCCTTTTTAAAATTTAGTTTCCACAGAAAGTGCTGTTTTCCCTTTTATTTCTGTATCTGGGCAGTGTCTTATTCATGGCAGACACAGTAAAACTTATTGTATAAAATGCACAATTTGATCAACTCTCTCATGCTGTAGTATAAATCAAGCTTCTAAGGATTTTTATCACAGCAGCTTTGCAGCATAATTTTAAGTGTGGGATGTGTTGTCTTTGTTGACCAGAAATGATTTTGCTATTCTAGGTCTCTTCTGTTTCCAAATGAATTTTAGGAATGTTTTCTCTAGATCTGTGAGGTATGCTAACGGTGCATCAAACCCCTCTGACTAAGTTGTGCCACCAAAGAAGTTAGACAACCCCAATTTGCACTGTGACTTTATTAGTAATGAGTTGAAACGGAACCTGGTAGCCTGGTGTCTTTATATACCACACAGGTGGAGCTGAATGTGCATCCCGAGGCCCCTGATCTGGGCCATGTTAAAAGTGTGGTATCAAGGACACATGAATGTGACATTCAAAACTTCTTTAAGGTGATAAAGTTAAAAACTGTTTTTTTTATAAACAGCACATTAATTTCTATTGTTTTACCACTGTGGTAAATTACATTCCTATGTACCACACTATTCCACAAGACTGCTTTAGGACAAAGAGGTTTCGCATATCTCTCACTATCATGACAAGAAACATAAATTAATTCAAATTTGCATTCATTTTACTAAGTGCCATGGATTAAATGTTTGTGTACTGCCAAAATTTTTATATTGGAGTCCTAATATCAAGGATGATAGCATCACAACATGAGGCCTTTGGAAGGTGATTGGTTAATGAAGGAAAAGCTCTGGGGACTGAAATCAGCACACTTAAACAAGAGATCTCAAAGAACAAGGTAGCTTCTTCCACCATTTAAGAACATAATAAAAATGTACTGGCACAAACCAGAAAGGGGGATGTCACAAGATGTCACAACTTCAGGCTTTGGTCTTGTACATTCTAGCCTCTAAAACTGTCAGAAATAAAACGATGTTCAGAAGCTATTCATAGAACGGGGCTGAAACTTAGTTGTAAAGCACTTGCCTAACCTGTAAGAGACCCTAAGTTTGATATCCAGCACAGGAAAACAAAATCAAAACAGAAAACTCAGAAACAAAGAGAAGCTGACTACACTATGGTACTTTCTTACAGCAGACTGAGTAGACTAAGGCAATAAATTGTTTTACTTTAGCACAAAAAATTAGCTGGTGTTTCCTTTGGAAATTTGAAAAGGGAAGTTTGACCTTTTCTATCAGTGATTATTATGATCACCTTAAATAACATGTTTATTTTCTGTACTTTAGTTTCATCTTCTAAGAACTGAGGATGGTGGACTATCCAAATTTCTTTCATTTGGAACACCATACAGTATACCAATAATTTAAAGTTGCATTCTTATTAGTTACGGCATATTTTGGACACAGTTACAGCAATACTGAAATAAGTGGCCATGTGGACGGGGCGACACAGCTCAGCACGTCCCCCCACCCGTCACTCTGATTCCTCTTTCTCGTTGCTCCAGGGTACCACACAGCTCCCAATGGAGAACAGCACAGAGGTGGCCAAGTTCCTTCTGCTGGGGTTAACCAATGACCCAGGACTGCAGACCCCGCTGTTCGTAATCTTCTTCCTCATCTACCTCAGCACTCTGCTGGGGAACCTGGGAATGACTGGCTTGATCCTGCTCGACTCCCGTCTCCACACGCCCATGTACTTTTTCCTCAGCAACCTCTCCCTGGTGGACTTTGGGTACTCTTCAGCTGTCACTCCCAAGGTGATGGCTGGGCTCCTCTCGGAGGACAATGCCATGTCCTACCATGCATGTGCCATCCAGTTCTTCTTCTTTGTAGCCTTTATCACTGCAGAAAGTTTCTTTTTGGCCTCCATGGCCTATGACCGCTATGCAGCAGTGTGTAAGCCCCTGCACTACACCACCACCATGACCACAAGCAAGTGTGTTTGTCTGACCACAACCTGCTATGTCTGTGGCTTCTTGAATTCCGCCATCCACACAGGCAACATCTTCAGGCTCTCCTTCTGCAGGTCCAATGTGGTCGACCACTTTTTCTGTGATGCCCCCCCTCTCCTGGCTCTCTCCTGCTCTGACAGCCATATCAGTGAGATGGTCATCTTTTTAGTGGTGGGTTTCAATTCCCTCTTTGCTATCCTGGTCATCTTGGTCTCCTATCTGTTTATATTCATCACCATCCTGAGGATGCAGTCTTCTGAAGGACGACGGAAGGCCTTTTCCACCTGTGCCTCCCACCTCACTGCAGTCTCCATCTTCTATGGGACTGTCATCTTCATGTACCTGCAGCCCAGCTCCAGTCACTCCATGGGCTCAGACAAGATGGCATCCGTGTTCTACACCATGGTCATCCCCATGCTGAACCCACTGGTCTACAGCCTGAGGAACAAGGAGGTCAAGAGTGCCTTTAAGAAGGCTGTGTGTAAAGCAAAGTCATCTGTAGGGTTCATATTTTAGTTATACAGAGTCTGTCACAAGACGATTTCATCTGCCTTACAAAGATAGATGATAAATAGACCAAAAGTTCACCTATTAGTTCACTGATTTATTCCATTAATTTATTAAGGTAATTAATTTATTCCATTTTTTATTATACATATTGTGCACAGACCAAAATTCTTGAAGAACAAGAAACCTGGAAATAATAGGTTAGACTTACCTATGAATGGGGAATTCTGA
>RJWM01045195.1:0-12899 GCA_004363535.1 Dasyprocta punctata | reverse complement strand
AAATCTTTCTTGTACTTTGCAAAAGCAACATTGTACCTTTTCCTGAACATCTCTCAGTTCCCCATCACAGCCACAGCGGCTGTCTCAGTGCTGCTTC
Organism: Dasyprocta punctata; assembly: GCA_004363535.1. Taxonomy (NCBI): domain Eukaryota; kingdom Metazoa; phylum Chordata; class Mammalia; order Rodentia; family Dasyproctidae; genus Dasyprocta; species Dasyprocta punctata. Next base: position 12,802 of record RJWM01045195.1, on the reverse strand, counting down.
TCCCAGGCTACAACTTCAGATGATAACTGCAAGTGCAGTCAGGCTGGCTGTGTCTGGGACAGTTCACTGACTGATCCCCTGGTCAGTCTACATGGTCACAAATGAAAGGATTTCCTTCATTTTAAATCTAAATAATATTTCAATGTACGAATAAACCTCACTTTATGCATCTAATTATTTTTGTGGTTTGCATAAAATATCCCTCAGAGGTTGCAAGCTGCTTGGTTATTTTCAACTTAACGTTATTGTGTGCTTTCTGACCTCACAAGTGTATTAATCCAGAGCTCTGCTGGGGAAAGTCACTGAGATACTCAATTCTTTGTGTTGCGAATATTCCAGATCTTTTCTACTAGCTCTTCGAAAATATTCAGTTCATTGTTGCCAACCTTAGTGCTCCTACTGTGGGGCATGTCTCATTACACAATTATTTCACACAGCTTCTTGAACGCATGTGTTGGGTCTTGTTCTTATTCTTCTCTGACATCAAGTGTGATACTTTGTGCCCAGTAGGTGCCAGTCAGTCAGCACATCCCTGGGGAGTACTTCCCGTTGAGCCTGATTGCGCAGCTGGGAAGTGAGCACGGGTCCGAGGCCCTCAGTGTCCCAGCGTGTGGCCCACATGCACAGTTGGATCAAAGGAGGTGCTAACTGGGCTCTGCTGTCTGTGTGTTTCTCTTTCCTTTTCACCTGTGTGTGTGTGTGTGTGTGTGTGTGTCTATCTGTGGTCTTGGGGATTGAACCCATGGCCTCTCAAATGCAAGGTTTTCTCTTGAATATGTGGTACATCTTTTTTTTTGTCTTTTTTTGAGACAGGGTCTCGCTATGCAGTTCAGGCTGGCCTTGAGCTCACTTTGTAGCCCAACCTGGTTTTGAACTTGCACTGATCCTCCTGCCTCAGCCTCCTGAGTGTGGGAATTCCCGGAGTGCACCACCATACCCGGCTTATGTGGTACATCTTGCTGGGTGTGGTGGTGCATGCCTGTAATCCCAGAAACTCTGGAGACTGAGGCAGGAAGATTACAAGTTTGAGGCCTACATAGGCAACTCTAAGAGATTATCTTAAAATAAAAAGATATAACTGAGGGTATAGTTCAGTGGTAGAGTGCTTGCCTAATGTGCAAGCAGCTGGGTTTGATCCAGCACCATCAAAAACAATCCAAAAAAAAAAAGGAAATCTTCAAGATAGGAATTAAAAAAAATTTTTTTTTTTTTATATTTTTGAGACAGAGTCTTGTGCTGTTCAGGCTGGCCTCAAACTCAAGGCGATCATCCTGCCTCAGCCTGCCAAGTGCTGGTATTACAGGTGTGCACCACCGTGCCCAGCAGGAAATTTTATTTATTTGTTTGTTTGTTTATTTATTTATTTATTTATTTTTGGTACCAGGAATCAAACTCAGGGCCTCACACTTGCTGGCCAGGCACTGAATTGCTGAGCTACATCCCTGGCCCAGGAAATTTTATTTTTTAAAGAGAGTTAATTTTGACTATAGTAAACATAGGTGTACTGAGGATAAATTTAATGTTTTAGAAATATTATTTTTAGAAGTGACATAGCATTGTTTTTTATATGAGGTGTTTTTTTCTTTTTTCATTCTGTTACAAAAAGAGGGTTTATTTAGCTCATAGTTCTGAAGGTTCAAGGTCCAAGATCTGGTGGCATTGTTTTGGCTCCTGATGAGGACCTGCAGTCACACATGGGAAGAGGACCTCACATCCAAGGCAGGAAGCCTGAGAGCGAAGTGCTCTTTGTTTTTATTTATTTGTGTGTTTATTTTCACAGAACTGAGGACAGAGCCCAGGGCCTGGCACATGCAGCCCTCCCTGAGCTACGTCCCCAGCCCTTCATTGGGAGGAGGCGGGAGGAGGTGCATTGCACAAGCAAAGAACCCAGCCGAGGACGCTGCTATCTCCAGGGCTGCCACTCCGCCTCCCCGCTCTGCTTGTGCCCCTGTGTGCATCCCCTCGGGGCTGCAGGGCATGGGTGCCAGCAGGTGAATTCGTGCCTGGGGCATGTCGATGGCCCACCCCACGCTGAGTGTCTCCTGCAGTAGCTTCCCACAGGGCCAGTTCCAGCAGCATCAGGTGGTTTCCTACAGGGAAAGTACAGCAGCTTGTGTCACTGTGAGGACTTGCCAGTTGGTGACCACAATCACTCGGCCTGAGCCAGACACAGGGCTTTCTATATGAGCTCATGGTCCCAGCAGTCCGGGAGGTTAAATACTATTTATGGGGGTCATGGTGAAACTTTTATAATCCAGAAGTAACTCTAATTATAGAGAAGGTTACGTTCCCTCACATCAGAGTGGTGTGGGGGTGTGGTCACGGCACTGTCCTTACCGTCAGCCCTCTGTGCCCCTGGGCTCCCCATCTGGATCCAGCCATCCAAGGATCAAACACATTCTGGGAAATAGTTGCATCTGAGCATCCGCTACACATTCACACGGTACTGGGTGTTGTAAGGCGCGTGGCTAGGACTTCGTGCCCACAGGAGGGTGTGGCTGGCGGATCTTGGTGGCACCGGTGCTGGGCTCTGTCTCTAGCACCACAGAAATACACAAGCAAATGCAGAAATGAATAAAATAAAGTGCATGGGATGATACGTGCAGGTTCTGTGCAAAGGCTGAATACTGTTTTATATAAAGGAACCTGAGCCCCTGTGGGCTTTGGCATTTGTGAGCATCCGGGAAGCAGTCTGCCTTTGGTTCTGAAGGACAACCGTATAGAAAAGGGCTAATAAGCCAGGTGTGATGACTCCTGCCTGTCACCCCAGCACGCGGGGAGGCCGAGGCAGGAGGATCACAAGTTTGAGCACAGCCTGGTCAATTTAATGATTCACAGAGACCCTGTCTCAAAACAAAAAAGGGCTGGGGGTATACAAGCTCAGTGAGAAGGCCCTCGGTTCCATCCCCGGTGCCACAGACCCTGTCCTTGTTCCCCACAGATAGTTGGTTTCAGTTATCTCTTCCCTGACCTTAGGTAGGTTCTGCTGTGGTCCATATTTCTCAGGTGGAAAGTGGGCTGATGAGGTTAAAGGCTTCTTTTGTGGGTCAGCATGGGCAGAGCTGGCTAAGATTGTGTATGCTGCCAGGTTTTCATCCCAGTTCGTGTGTTTTGTGGCCTTAGGCAGATTACTTAACCCCTCTGAGCTCCAGTCTCCCCAGCTGTACCATGAAGTTAACATGTAACATTCTTCTCATAGAACTTGCCAGAGACTCAAAGGAGACACTACACAGAAAGCATGGGCTACTGTACACACTGGCCTAGCGTGATCGAGGCCCAGGATTCAATTTCTGCCACTGTAGAACAAAACCAGGAGTGCTTTGGGGAGGGTACGGCGTGAAGGAGGGACCCAGTATTAACTATTACTGTTACTATCTCCAAAGCAGACATCCCAAACTCAGTTGGTCATGGTTACACATACCTGTAATCCCAGCTACTTGGAAAGCTGAGAAAGGGTCACGAGTTCAAGGCCAACCTGGGCAGCTGAGTGAGCCTGTGTCTCAAAATGAAACTAAACAAACAAACACTGGGGCCATAGCTTAGTGGCAGAACATTTGCCTGTCTGCTCGAGGGTCTGGGTCCCATTCACACACACGCACACACCTCTCAAGCTCTTATCCATTCACTGTTTCACTGGCATTGGACCTGTAACAGTGAGGAAAAACACAAAAGTTTCTGTCCTCCTGATCACACAGAGCTTAGTTAAAATGAGCATCTTAGTCGATAAGAAATTCCAGCTGCATAAATACTGCAAAGGTGTCACAAGAGTGTGATTTAAGGATTTCACTTAAATGAGGCCAGAAGTGGCAGCCCAAAGAGATAGTGCCTGCATTGAGATGAGAAGGAAAGGAGGGAAAAATCACTAGTCCACCGCACACCTTACTGACGTAGGAAACAGCATGTGCAAAGGCCCTGTGGTGGGGAGGGGGAAAGTGTGTGTGCTTAGGGGACCATACTATTCCGTTCCTTACCTCTAAGTCCCCTGAAGGATTCCTGTATCTTCTGCCTGCTCACTGGTCTGGCTGTGGACAGAGAGGTGAACAAACTTGGTGGGGTGGCATGGGGACAGGATGGTTTGAACAGCTGACCTGGGTCTACAGCATTTGGATTAGGGGTCGGGGTGTGTATGTGGGGGAAGGGCATGGCCTGAGCATCTGTAGGCGCTGGCTCTGGGCTGGAGGGGCTGGGACTGGGGAGGGTGGGCACCAGTCCAGCAGTGCCCTGACCGTGACCTCCTTCCCTCGCCAGGTGAAGAGGATGGGTGAGCTTGGGCTGCTGGCGATGGACGTGCCCGAGGAGCTCAGTGGGGCTGGCCTGGACTACCTGGCCTACTCCATCGCCATGGAGGAGATCAGCCGGGGCTGCGCCTCCACCGGCGTCATCATGAGTGTCAACAACGTGAGCCTCCTGGGGCGCCGGGATGCAGCCTGGAGTCGTCTCTGCACTCGGTCCCCTGGGTGGGCCTCTGGAGAGAGCAGGCCTCAGGGTGGCCTCCAACCATCACCCACTCTTCCCCCAGTCTCTCTACCTGGGCCCCATCCTGAAGTTTGGCTCCCCCGAGCAGAAGCGGCAGTGGGTCACCCCTTTCACCAGTGGCGACAAAATTGGCTGCTTTGCCCTCAGTGAACCAGGTGCCGTGGCTTTGGGGTGTCTTTCCCTCAGAGTTCGGGTGACAGGCCCAGATGGGAGCTGGGGGCCTGGGGTTGAGGCAGGGCTTTGGGCATGTCCTGCGGGAGCTGGGAAGCTGCTGCTGGGGAGCACCTGCACAAGAGGAAAGGGCTCTGGCGTGGGCCTCTGGGCCGGGCTGTGGCTGCCTGGATCGTCCATGGAGGCTGCTGCGGCCCAGCCTGGGGTATGGGTGGGCCAGGAGAGGTTTGGCCCCGTGCCCTCCTGGACCAGTCTGGAAGCTTTGGGGCTGCTGCAGCCAGATCCTGGCTTAGGAGCCCAGTTTCAGGGGAGGGGGCTGGGTTCCCAGTCCTGGGTGCTGAGTCTGTGTGTGGGGCAGGAAACGGCAGTGACGCAGGAGCTGCATCCACTACGGCCCGAGAGGAAGGGGACTCCTGGGTCCTGAATGGCACCAAAGCCTGGATCACCAATGCCTGGGAGGCCTCAGCCGCTGTGGTCTTTGCCAGTGTAGACAGATCCCTGAAGAACAAGGTGGGGTGCGGGGAGGCCAGGCTGACCATCGGTTTGTAGCTGGGAACCTCCCCACTGGGCTGTTCCTGCCCCAGGGTGACTTGGGCCTGCCCCTCCCCTGCTTTCCGCACCCTCTCTGAAGCCAGCACGGGGTGGCCTGGCCTGGCCAAGAGAGCCCAGGGAGGGCCTTAGAGCTTGCAGCTGGACTGTTGGTGTCAGGGTAGGGCAGCCACTGAGAAAGTCACTCTGCATCTTGGGGCGTTCAGGGCATCAGTGCCTTTCTGGTTCCCATGCCAACACCTGGGCTCACGCTGGGGAAGAAGGAGGACAAGCTGGGCATCCGGGCCTCGTCCACGGCAAACCTCATCTTTGAAGACTGTCGCATCCCCAAGGAGAACCTGCTGGGGGAGCCAGGGATGGGCTTCAAGATAGCCATGGTGAGCCCAGCAGGGGGGCAGTGCCCTGGGGCCAGGCCCTGGGCCCAGCCTGCAGCCACTGACCCAGCATTCCCCACAGCAAACCTTGGACATGGGCCGCATTGGCATCGCCTCCCAGGCCCTGGGCATTGCCCAGGCTGCCCTGGATTGTGCCGTGAACTATGCAGAGAACCGCAAGGCCTTCGGGGCCCCCCTCACAAAGCTCCAGGGCATCCAGGTAACCAGGGCGAAGTCAGGAGCTGGGCCTGGTATGGGGAAGGAAGCTTGGCCTTTGCCCTGAGGGGCACTGCCTGTCTCACCTGCCTTGGGGCCCGCTGATGGTGGGCCGGGCTGTTGCAGTTCAAGCTGGCAGACATGGCTGTGGCCCTGGAGAGTGCCCGGCTGCTGACCTGGCGTGCTGCCATGCTGAAGGACAATAAGAAACCTTTCACCAAGGTGCCTGGGGGTAGGGGCCCCCCAGAGCTGTGGGACTGGGAAGGGACCCTTCAGGGGAGGGGTCTGGGTGGGCAGAGGTGGGCTTGTGTGTTTACCATGCCAGGGCAGGTCCCAACGGGTCCACGCCTACTGGGGGTGCAGGAGCTGAGGCTCCCCGAAGTGCAGTTGCTGACTGCCATTCCTGCTGGTTAGGAGTCGGCCATGGCCAAGCTCGCTGCGTCAGAGGCCGCAACTGCCATCAGCCACCAGGTGAGCGTCTGCCCTGCACGGATGTGGCCCCTGCCCTGGCTGGGCCTTTGTTTGGCTGACTCTGCCCGGTGTTTCCTCCTGTGTGTTGGGGGGCCTTCTGCCTGCTGAGCCCCTGCTTTCCGTTTTAGGCTATTCAGATCCTGGGTGGCATGGGTTACGTGACAGAGATGCCAGCTGAGCGGCACTACCGTGATGCCCGCATCACCGAGATCTATGAGGGGACCAGCGAGATCCAGAGGCTGGTGATTGCCGGGCACGTGCTGCGGAGCTACCGGAGCTGAGCCCCTCTGAGGGCACCAGCGCCCCCTGCCAGCCTTGGACTGTAGGAACGGGGCGGAGCCATATGGCCTTAATCCTGGCGACTGCCAACCCTTGGGCACAGACCTGGCCCCTCGGCCCCCTCAGACCAGGCCAGCCTGGTGCCTGCCCTGCACACTGGCTAGAGGGATCATCTGCCCTCTGGCCTCTGGCCACCCAGATTAAACTGCGCAGGAGGGGTCTCAGGGAGAGGGAGCCCCTATGACCTGTGACAGGACACCATTCATCTTCAACGTGGGTGCTGGGCTCTGCTACCTCTTTGCATACCAGCCAGCGGGGCCTCACTCTCACAGGAGTGCCTGCCTGTCTGGCCCTTTGCCAGGTCAAGACTTAGGAGGGTGAGCGGGTGGCATTTGGGGTGCCAGTCTCTGTGTGCTCCTGGGTCGTAGGGCTGCTCTGCAAAGGACAGATGGGTGCGGTGTGCGGTCTGTGATCTCAGGTGGGAGCCGACCTGTAATAAAGCATACCTGTCTGGACCCTCGCTGGCTCTTTCCTCTGTGGGCCCTGCTGGCACCCTGTGTGGGAGGAGGGTAGGCACCCTGGCTGAAAGGATGGGGCCGGGGAGGCCGGGCTGCCCGAGAAGGGAGCTGCGAGGCCGAGGAACTGCATCCTGCCTGCCTTGTGCTGTCTGGAGAGTGACCGGCAGGGAGGCCGGGCCAGGCCTCTCAGGGGCAGATGGCAGTGGTGGGCACTGAGGTGGCATGGGCAGGAGCCAGGCTGGTGAGGGCCCTGAGGCCCAGGGAGGACATGGGGACTTGAAAGGGCTTTTTTTTTTTTCAACTATAGTCTTGAGGGCTAAATCCAAGGCCTTCATACTGAACTACATCTTCGGCTCTTTTTCCATTTTTATTTTGAGACAGGACCTTGCTAAGTTGCTCAGGCTGGTCTTTAGCTTTTGGTCCCCCTGCTTGAGCCTCCTAGAGTGCTGGGAGGACAGGCGTGCCGCATCACCCCCAGTTTAATGTTTCGATGGTCCAGGGCACCAGTCCTGAGCAGTGGTGGCAGGGGGCTTTCCCAGGGCCCTGAGCCAGGTGCGAATGGCTTTGGGCTGGGGTCACGAGGGAAGCAGCTGGGAGAGAAAACGGCAGCGTTCAGAGGAGGCGGGGAAGCCCCAGCAGAGTGGGAAGGAGACTGCCAGCGCTGGCATCGCCGTAGGTCTGGGGGAAGAGACCTGTGAGTCCGTGGAGCCAGTGTCTTGGGGACGTGGAGCGACCTGGAGCCACCACGGCGTGAGGACTGCGGTGACAGGCAACTGCACCGACTGCCAGGCTGCAGCCTCGGGCTCCTGCCCTTGGCCCTGGGCCTAGGAGCCAGCGTGAGGGCCTCAGAGCAGGGCCAAGCTTCCTTGTGCCAATTTAGGTTCTGATTGCGCCCAGCCATGGGCTCCCTCGGGTAGGGTGTGCAGGCCGGCATGGGGTGTCTTTCCTAGATAAGGAGGGTCCCTGAAGCTCTGGCAACTGCATCCCTCCTTGCTCTTGTGACCACACAGTGGCTGGGCACCTTGTAGGGGTGCCCTGACTCCAGGGACCCCATGGAGGGTCTTGGTCCTAGCTCACACCGCCTTGAGGTCTCCTGGATCTGCCAGTCCCCACCCTGGTTCCCACCCAAGTGCCAACCAAAGGTAAGGTTGTCCCACCCCACTTGGAGACGTGACAATCTCACTCCCTGAGTCACAAGCCCACCTGGGGTTCCTGTGAACCCAGGAACAGTAGGGAGGGGGTGTCAGAGGGCTCCATGGCCTCTCCAGCTGGGTGGCACTGACTTCTATGGGGATGGGCAGCCAAGTCGCTTGGGGGAGGCTGTCTGACCCATTCCTCCGGGGATGGGAAGTGGTGTGGGGCCAGAGAAGAGCAGGGGGAGCCCAGGTGGCACCTGTGACCTCTGCACCGAGTGGGCCGTGCGCAGGACCCTAGCTCCACCTGGCTTGGTGCTCAGGCCCTCTGACCCTCAGCTGCGTCCACCCTGTCCACCGAGAAGCCGAGCATTGCCAGGCTGCGGCAGCCAGAAGGGAAGGGGCCAGCTGTGGCCGGTCGGCTGTCCCAGGAGCCCAGCACTTCCTGGGCCTCTCAGGCAAGGCCTGGAGGCCACAGGGCTGTCCATTTCTCGACAGAGTAACTGAGCTCCGTGCCGAGGTCACCTGGCTACTGGGGCTTTAGGAGCGGTCCTGAGTCGGAGCTCTGCCTGCGTGTGTGTGCGGGTGCATGCGCGCGCATGTGTTGGCGGGGTGGGGAGATCACGGGCTCTAGCGGGCCTGTTTACTGAGGCTGCTGCCTTAGAACCAAATTCTGGACTCTACCCCTGGGTCCATCGGAACCGGAACTGTTGGAAAGTGGGATGTAAGTATCATGCCCCTTTGCACTGAATTTCTTCAGTGTGTGTTTCCTAAGAACAAGGACATCTGCCCATGTTACCCATAGGACCCTTGCCAGGTCAGTGTCAAATCTGTAGACTCGCTTCAGATTTTGCCAGTGTCGCCGTGTCTTTAATAGCAGGGTTGTTTGTTTGTTTGTTTATTTGGTAAGGTCCCAGATCAGGCATTGTTTTATTTGGTTGGTTGGTCGTTTTTTAAAATTTGATTTTATGGAAAAAAGGTGAAACAAAATTTTATAACAAAGCAATAGAGTAGTTAATACATTTCATGTTGTTATCTTTACAGTAGTTGCCCAGGGTAAAAGATAGGGGCATAAAAGTTTCTCCAATTGATATTAGCACAAACCTTCCTTTTCAATGAACCTTAGTTGATACTATTAGTGTCTTAGGACACTAATAGTATCACTGATTTGCATTTTTTCCTTTTCTCTACTGTCCTTTCCCCTTTCACCCATCCTAGTTCCCTTTTCCTTTTGAACAATTTTTTCACATTTCACAATATCTGTTGTACATTTTGGATCCTATCTACTCTTTCAGTTTCTTACACCAGGGAGACTACACAATGTTTACACATGTGAGTCTGATTGACGTCACTTGTGAGTATGGTCTCCAGTTGCCTACATTTACCTATGAAAGTCTCAAGTTTGTCCTTTATGACTGAGTAGTACTCCATTATATAAAAGTACCACACTTTTTAAAATCAAATTCTCAGTTGATGGGTATTTGGGATGTTTCTAAGATCTAGCTATTACAAATTGTGCTGCTATAAACATGGGTGCACATATATTGCTGTGCTATGTTGTTTTTAATTCTTCTGGGAAGATACCCAGAAGGAATAGCTGGATTAAATGGGACCTCTAATCCTAGTTCTTTGAGGAATCTCCACACTGATTTCCACACTGGTTGTACCAATCTACATTCCCACCAACAGTGGAGAAGGGTTCCTTTTTCTTCATAGTCCCTTCAGCATTTATTATCGGTTGGTTTCTTGATGATAGCTGTTCTTTTTTTTTTTTTAAGAGGATAAAACCAAGAAAAATAAAGCAGAATAAAACCAATCAAAAATAAACCAGCATAAGTGATACAGGACTTCAAAAGCTTATGAAACCAACAATAGTTACCATAATGCCTTTTATTGTCTTCAAAATAGCTGCAAATACTTTCAGACATAGTAAAAATCAAACAGAACAGAATAGAAACAATAAAATCAAAACAGTGAATGCAATAAGGGACTTCAAAACAAGCCACTAGTAAATTAAAAATGGCTACCATAATATGTCTTGTTCTCTTTCAAATAACTGCTCATGTCATCAGATTTAACATAATCAAACAAAACAAAAGAATAAAACCCAACCCAACAAAACGATGAAAACGATATGATTTACTGGCTGGGATTGCTTCCTGGTGAAGCCTGGATCTCCCCCACCCCTCCCAACCCATACAATCCAGGAATGGCACTGACTCTCAGAGAGAGGCTTGGGTGTGGCTGTCCCCACTCTGGCAGCAGCCGGCACATGGCACTGGTTTCCAGGCAGGGATCACCTCCTGGTGAGTTCTCTCCCTCTGCAGTCCGATGATAGCCTGCCTGCCTGCCTTTCTTTTTCTTTCTTTTTTTCTTTTCTTTTTTTGGATAGCTGTTCTTTCTGGGATGAGATGGAATCTCAGTGCTGTTTTAATTTGCATTTCTCAAATGAGCAGTGATGTTGAACATTTTTTTATATATTTGTTTGCCATTTGTTTTTCTGAGAAGTGTGTATTCATCTCAGATGTCCATTTTTGGACTGGGTCTTTGTATTTGGGGGGATCTGAATTTTTTCAATTCTTTATATGTTCTAGATAGAAGTCCTTTGTCTGAGGGACAATTGGCTAACATTTTTTCCCACTTTGTGGGTTGTCTCTTCACACTGTTGGTGATTTCTTTTGCTGTGCCAAAGCTTTTTAATAAGATGAAGTTCCTACTCAGGAGGCTGAGGTAGGTGGAGCGTTGTGAGTTCAAGGCCGGCTTGGGCTACAATATGAGCAAGGCCGGCCTAAACTACATAGTGCGACCCTGCCTCAAAAAGAGTAGGGCTGGGAGTTCGGCTCAGTAGCTTAAGCACCTGCCTGACAAGCGCAAGGTTGTGAGTTTGATCCCTGGTACTGACCAAAAAACAAACAAACAAACAAACATGAGATCCCAGTTGTTGATTCTTTGAAATATTTTCTGTGCAATCTGGGTTTTCTGTGTGAACTCTCTACCTACACCTATGTCTTCAAGATTTCTACTTACTTTCTCTTCTAGTAGATTTAGTATTTGTTTCAATATTGAAATCTTTGATCTGTTTTGACTTTAGTGCATGGTGATAGACATGGATCTAGTTTTAGTCTTTGGCATGCAGAGGGCCAGTTTTTCCAGTACCATTTATTAAAGAAGCTATCTTTCTTCCAGTGAATGTTTGGCTCCTTTGTCAAAGATAAGGAGGCTGAGTATATCTGTAGTTGTTTCTGCATCTTCTGATCTGTTTCACTTGTCCTGAAGTCTGTTTTTTGCCAGTACCATGCTGACTTTATCAGAGTAGCTTTGTAGTATAGTTTCAAGCCAGGGATTGTGATGCCTTCTGTTTTGCCTTTGTTGCCCAGGATTGTCTTTGCTATTCTAGGTCTCGTCTGGTTCCAGATGAATTTGAGGAATGTTTTCTCTAGTTCTGTGAGGTATAAAAATGGTACTTTGATTGGGATTGCATTAAATCTGTATAACAATTTTGGGAGTATGGCCATTTTCACTATGTTGATTCTTCATATCCATGAGCAATGGATATCTTTCCATTTTCTGATATCCTCTTCAATCTCCTTTTTCAGAGTGCTGTAATTTTCAATATACAGATCCTTTATTTTCCTTGTTAGATTGATTCCTATGTATTTCATTTTTTTGGATGCTATCATGTATGGTGCAGTTTCCCTCATTTCTCACTGAGTTTGTTGTTTGTGAACAAGAATGCTATTGATTTTTTTGACTGTTGACTTTGTATTCAGCCACATTACTGAATTTGGTTATTAAATCTAGAAATCTTGGGGGAAAGCCAGATGCCAGCCCCTTCTGGCACACGGGCTGGGAAACAAGAAGAGCCAGTCCCTCCACCCCCATCCCCACCCTGCTGTAAGTGACCAGCTGCTCCAGAGAAACACAGGCTGCGATGATAGCTATTGAGATAAAATAGAATTTAATGCTTATAGTGCTTAGTGTTTCACTGACCTTGCAGGCCTAAAGCCAGTACTCTGATCATCTATTCAGAGGACAACAATATGCAATGTAGCATCTATGGGGGATCTCCTGAAGGTAGCAGCCATTGTTAATTCCCTATCATCTTGTTTTGAAGTTCCTGTACCATTTTCATTGTTTTGTTGGGTTGGGTTTTATTCTGTTTTTTTTTTTTTTTTTTTTGTACCAGGGATCGATCGAACTCGTGATCTTGTGCTTGCTAGTTAGGCACTTATGCTGCTGAGCTAAATCCCTGGCTCATATTCTGTTTTGTTTTGTTTGATTTTATTATATCCGATAGCATGGGCAGCTATTTCAACGATAGCAAGACATATTATGGTAGCCATTTTGGATTTACTCTTATCCTGTTTTGAAGTCCTTTTTTTTTTTTTTTTTTTTTTTTTTTGCAGCACCAGGGATTGAATTCACAACCTTGCGCCTGCCAGACAGGTGCTTAAGCCACTGAGCCAATCTCCCAGCCCTAGTTTTTTGAGGCAGGGTCGCACTATGTAGCCCGGCCGGTCTTGTGCTTGCGTTGTAGCCCAAGCTGGCCTCGAACTCACAACGCTCCTCCTACCTCAGCCAAGTGCTGGGATTAAAGGCGTGCACCACCACACCT
>RJWM01045194.1:0-12918 GCA_004363535.1 Dasyprocta punctata | reverse complement strand
GGGCGTTTCCTCTGCCTGGGAGCCCCGTTGCCCGAAGAAAGCCCGCTCGGATCTCCAGTTTAATCTCCATCCCCGGCTCTTGGACACCATTTCCCGCTGCTTGTTTGCGCGGTGGCGTCTGTAGCCGGGTGCTGGTGGGATTGCTTCGTGTGGTGGCCGGGCCTGTCCTCCACCGTGGGGGCCTGGGGCTGCTTCAGCTTCCGCACGTCACGTGGGAGTGAGGGTTGGGTTAGGGGACAGAGGGGCCGCCTGATGGAGGGGAGTTTCCCAGCCCTGTGAACTGAGCTTCCTGGTGTTGAGTTTTCAGATTTATCTCCTGTTCCACCTTTTTATCTGAACACACAGCAAAAACCCCTATTGTTACAAAGTGTGACGTCCTAGCTCAGATTTTATTTCCATTTTCTATGGTAGTAATTTGTTTCTAATTCACAATTTAATGCAGGTGAAAAATCTCAATTTTTATGATGTTGTTCTGGACTTTATATTAATGGATTCCTTTGAAGATTTAGAAAACCCACCCATGTCCATACAGGATGTAGTAAATAATCGCTGGATAAAGTCTTCCTTCAAAAAGACTGTGAGTGGTGATTTACCTTCTTAGTCATTTAAAGTCTATAAAAAGTGGGAAGATGAATAAGATTTAAACACACTGTTCGTCTACCTGTGGAATGACTTGTGTGGACTCATTCTCTGGTTTTGGGGTCAGATACATAGTTTTTTGACACTTCGATATGAAATTCTCCTTTGGGCCACCCAACCCTTGTCCTGTCGGACTGAGGATTTCTTCAGGTCTCTACAGAAATTCAGATTTAGATTCTGCAGGCCTAACAGAAGCCATACGTGACAGAAACAGCTGAGTGACCTAGCTGGAATACAGCAGTTACAGTTTTTAAAAATGGCAGTATGTGTTCTGATAAGGGAAATTCCAAAATTCATGTTTCTAAATATTGTCGAAAATTAGGAGAGAAAAAATAGGTACAAAAAGCCAGGTGTGGTGGCACACGCCTTTAATCCCAGCACTTGGAAGGCTGAGCTTGGGCTATAATGTGAGCGCAAAGTCGGCCTGAGCTACATAGCATGACCCTGTCTCAAAACACTAGGGCCGGGAGTTTGGCCTAACTTAAGTGCCTGTCTGGCAGGCACAAGGTTGTGAATTTGATCCTTGGTGCCACTAAAAAAAAAAAAAAAATATATATATATATATATATATATATATATATATGTACAAAAATGTGACTGGTGTGAACCGTACTTTACACTTTTATGTCTTCAGTCTCCATTTATCTTTGTATTGAAATTTGTTTGGCATTGGTTTTCTTTCTCCTTATGTGTGCACCTAGAAATAAAGTGGGATGGTTATCATGTTTCAGTAAAGTTTGAATGCTTTTTTAAAATGTACCAGCTGGGCATGGTGGTGGCACACACCTGTAATCCCAGCACTCAGGAGGTTGAGGCTGTGAGTTCAAGACCAGTCTGGGCTACATAAGTGAGTTAAGGCCAGCCTGAATTACACAGTGAGACCCTGTCTAAAAAAAGTACAGACAAACAAAAAATAATAAAAATGTTCCAGTTAGCAGTTTCATAATATTTTTGAACTTCCTAATATTAAAATTTAAAGCCTTTTTTTTTTTTTTTTTTTTTTTTTGTCAGTCCCGAGGATCGAACTTACAACCTTGTGCCTGCCAAGCAGGCATTTAAACCACTGAGCCAAATTCCTGGCCCTATCCTTTTTTTGAGGAAGGGTCACACTATGTAGTTCAGGCTGACCTTGCTCATGTTGTAGCCCAAGCCGGCCTTGTCCTCGAACTCACAATGCTCCTCCTACCTCAGCTTCCCGAGTGCTGGGATTAAAGGTGTTTGCCACCATGCCTGGCTAAAGCATTTTTAATAAATCCACTTTTTCCTGAACTAAGTTATGTTTCAATCATTAAAACCTACTTTCCCTTCATGTCCGTAGCTGACTGGGTGGTGACCCCCATCAGCTGTGTCGTGTGAGAAGAGGGTTGTGTCTCTCCAGGAGCTGTTGAAGAAGTTTTGCTTTTCTGCCCTGTCAGGCTTGTGATTTCTTGGATCTGAAATAAAAGTCTTAAGTAGATCCACAAATATTTCAGCAATACTATTCTTGAAGGAAAAAAATATTACTTAGTCTTCATTATTATGCATAGAACATTTATTTGTGTATTCTACATGCATATATTTTCACTTTTCCCCATAACAACGGATGAAGAACTCTTGAGAACTGCATAGTAACTGGCAAGCTTCCTGGTACTAAAATTCAGACTTTTTCCCTTAATGGCTTCGTATTTAACTTTAAAATGTATATAACCAAACAGAGTAAGGCTTCTGGACTAGTTTTTATTGGTAGTTAATAGCTTGAGCTTCTTAGATCTGTAATCTGAGTGATGGGAAGAGCGCGCTTTCTAAGTGACACATTTCTGCAGCTGCAAACTTAATGGCGCTTTTCTCTTCCGCATGTGCCCAGGCTGTGGCTTCGAGTTGTTGGTCTGTGCTGAAGCAGAAGAAGCAGCAGATGAAGGTAAGCGGCCTCCTGCAGTCCGCTGGTCCAGTCCTTGCCTCGGCAGCACCGTGTGGCTGTAACTGGATGGGACGCGCCAGGCAGAAAGAGGTGGGAGGTCCAGGATCTGCCTGCTGCCCGTGTGACCAGCGCTGTGAGCTGCCTGACTTGGGAAGGAGAAAAGGGGCCTGGCTGGTGGGGAGCAGCCCCATCCCAGAGCCGGCCCTGCCTGCAGCTGCTGCTGTGGGGACCAGGGTGGGCAGATCACGTCCACACGGCCCTTGCTCTGTGAATCACCGGAGGAGCCTGGCCGCAGACATCTGAGTACCTGGAACTTGCGGAAAAATACCCACTGCTGAGCTCAGCGCCCTGCCAACGCGAAGCGTGCGTTTCAGCTCACGCGCTGTCTCCGAGTTCCGAGCACAGAGGAGCGTTTGCAGCTTTAGTGTGTGTAGCACCTCTTTCACTAGCATAGTGCTGCAGTCCCGACCGCGTTTCAGCCTTCGCTAACTCGCTCTGTGCAGTCAGGAGCAGGTTATTTAACCTCTCAAGTGTCACGTGTCTTATATTTAAAATGACATCAACGTGACCTACTTTTGCAGGAATCTTGGCAAATGAAACAGGACCTGCTGGATTGTCTGGAATGTAATGAGTACTCATGAAATGATAACTTCTTTGCTGTTGCTGCTGTGTTTTGAGTCAGGGTATTGCTACATTTCTAGGCTGGCCTTGAACTACTGCAGTCCTCCTGCCTCAACTTCTAGCATTTTAGAATTATAGATATGCCCCACCACGCCCAGCTATCTTATTTTTTTCTAAGTGAGGTTTGAAAGATTGTCCTGGAGACTGTAAAATAGAAACTATTCCCCCCATAGACAGGATCTTAAGGCATGAGGGTCCCCAGTAAGTGATTCTTGACAGATTCTGAAATTCAGAAACTGTTGGTAAACTTAGTTTTCCAAGACACAAATATATGTACTAGTACTCCGTAGGAAGAAGTAATTATACAATTAAATACTTAAATAATATTTATATATATATATATATATATATATATATTTTTTTTTTTGGTGGCACTGGGGATTGAACTCACAAACTCGAGCCTGCCAGACAGGTACTTAAGTCACTGAGTCAAACTCCCAGCCCTAACTTTCTGAGACAGAATCACACTATGTAGCTCAGACCAGCCTCGCGCTTACGTTGTAGCCCAAGCCGGCCTCGAACTCAATAAAGCTCCTCCTACCTCAGCCTCCCGAGTGCTGGGATTAAAGGTGTGCACCACTATGCCTGGCAATATTAGATTTCTTAATTAAATGCTAGAATTCTGCTGGGTGTGGTGCCGCACACTTGAAATTCCAGCACCTGGGAGACTGAGACAGGATCGCCTTGAGTTCGAGGTCAACCTGGGCTACGTAGCAAGATCCTGTTTCAAAAAACCAAAACCAAACAAACAAAAAAAAAAAAACCCAAAAAACCACTGGATTTCTAAGCATAATTTAGTGCTTAACCATCTTAAACTTGTTTTAGTATTTTTCAGTTAAAAAATTGAAACCATGGGAGTCTTAATACTCCTGAAAGTGACAGGGCTCAGGGGCACTAGTGTTCTTGTCATTGTTGGGTTCCAACACTGCGATTGTTTATTTAAGAAGCAGGGACTGAGAATCCCTGATCTGAAAATCCAAAATCTGAAATGCTGTAAGACCCGAAAGATTCTGAGGGTCAGTCTGATGCTGTAAGTGGAGGAGTTCACCCAGGGCTGCTCAGGGTGTCAGTGCGCAGAAGCGCTGTGTGCAAGTCCTTCAGCCCATGTGTGTAAGGCTGTGTGTGTAAGCCCGTGTGTGTAAGGCCGTGTGTGTGTAAGGTGCACAGGAAATGTGAATGCATCTTAGGGTGTAGACTGGTAGCTCATTCCCAAGATGTCTCATTGTGTACGCAAATATTTCAAAATGGAAAAAACCTGAAATACTTTTGGCCCTAAGCATTTCTGGTAAGCCGTATTTTTAAGAGGTGACAATACCCTTAACGAAATAACCTTTCAGCTGGATGTGGTGGCACATACCTGTAATGTTAGCACTTGGGAGGCTGAGGCAGGAGAAGTACAAGTTCAAGCCCAGCCCAGGCAACTTAGTGAATTCGAAAGACCCTATTTTAAAATTAAAAATTAAAAAGGGATAGGAATTTAGCTTAATGTAAAGGCCCTGGGTTCAATCCTGGAAAAAACTCAGCACATTTGAACCTGTTCGCTGGAGTATGAGTTCTATATAAGAACAGTTTTGCATTCTTAAATGTTGCTTGTGCATGTATTAAATTTTTTAATAGACTGGCTCGTGAGTGACCTTTGGTCTACCCTCAAAAAAAGTTGATCATAGCCAGGCATGGTGGTGTACATCTATAATTCCAGCACTCCGGGAGGCTGAGGCAGGAGGGTCAAAAGGTCAAGCCCATCTGGGCCACTTAGCAACTTAGCAATACCTTGTCTCAAACAGTTGAAAAAGGTTAGGGATATAGCTTAGTGGGAGGATCCTGGGTCCAATCCCAGTCCTGGGAGGGGACATATAATGGGTAACAGTTTGAATTTGTCTACTAGAGAAAGAAGTACAAGAAGATAGAAATAACCAGATTCTCTTTTACTTCCCAACAGATCCCGGATGGGTTCTTTGCCCATTTTTATGCCATTTGTGAGCACATAAGCCCTGTCCTGGCCTGGGGCTTTTTGGGTCCTAGAAATTCTCTGTATGACTTATGTTGTTTCTTCAAGGTATGTCCATTCCTTATTTTTTTCTAAATCAAAAAGTCAGCAAGGTTTTATTCAGTTTTATTTTGCTTTTATAGAAGGAAGAATTTACTTACAGGTGTTATTTAAAAGTAAAGTTAAGAGGCCAGGGGTGGTGGTGCACACCTGAAATCTCAGCACTTGGAAGGCTGAGGCAGGAGGATCACCACAAGTTAAGGGCAGTCTGGGCTACATAATGAGTTCAAGGTCAGCCTGAACTACACAGAGACCTTGTCTCAAAAAAGAAAATGTTAGCCAGGTGTGGTGGCGCACGCCTTTAATCCCAGCACTCGGGAGGCTGAAGTAGGAGGAGCATTGTGAGTTTGAGGCCGGCTTGGGCTACAATGTGAGCACAAGGCCAGCCTGTGCGACCCTGTCTCGAAAAACTAAAAAGAAAAAGTTATAAAAGTCACCTAAGTCCAGTGTTTAAGTGCCAGTATTACATTAGTGGTATTTCATAACCCCTCTGGCATTGTAATGGACCAGTGCTTTCTACAGTGGCCTTAGTGCCCTGTTCTGGAACAGAGTGACCATGCCCTGTGGTCACTGTTGTCTTGGCCTTGCCACACCGCAGACAGAGCGCTGCGGACAGTGTGTTCTTTACACCTGGACTCGGGGTTCGTGGGCAGTGAACACCTGTTTGGGGCACCCACGCTGATACGGAGCCAGGTCCTGGCTCGAGTGAAATGCGTGCTAAGGCCCACGTCGTGAGGGGTGAATTGACCCTAAGGAAGAACACGGGTTAGGGCTCCCTGGGAGACCCCCGCTGAGCAGAGTCTCCAGTTAACAGTCTTAGGTTCCAGCTGAGTGTCAAGCAGCACAGAGAAGCAGGCGACTGAGGCTGGACCTGAAAGTTTGGCTTTCGCTACACCGTTCATGTTTAAACGTGAAGGTGACTGTGCATGTGCTGTCGAGGACGCGTGTGTGGGATTTGTCCCATGGCACTGGCGGGCCGGACGGCCCACGAGGGCGCGTACTTTGGGGCGAAA
Organism: Dasyprocta punctata; assembly: GCA_004363535.1. Taxonomy (NCBI): domain Eukaryota; kingdom Metazoa; phylum Chordata; class Mammalia; order Rodentia; family Dasyproctidae; genus Dasyprocta; species Dasyprocta punctata. Next base: position 6,641 of record RJWM01045194.1, on the reverse strand, counting down.
GCGGGGACCGGCACCCCCTGCCCTCGGACTCCTGGCCTGTGAAGGGCCGGCACCTGGCCGCTGATGACTGGCGACGTTTCCCGCTGTCACAGCCCTGCCTGTGCCCAGAGCGCCTTCTCACTACTCCCGGAGGCGCGTTTCTGAGGGCCGGAAGTTGGGTATTCCTGCGCTGTGCTCCGTGGAAAGGCTCCTTCCCGCCGTGGCGGCAGCGCCGCGGGTCGGTGCCGAGCGGGTGCCGCGTGAGGGGACCCTGCGGGTGGGAGCCCCAAGTGCTCCCAGCGACTGTTTTGCTTTCCACGTGTTTTGCGCAGAACGTGCGCCCCCCGCGGGGAGCAGCCGCAGTGCGTGCCGGCAGCGCTTCCGGGAGGCCGGCGCCCCGAGCAGCGAGCAGGACGGGTGGTAGTGGCCCTGTCGTCACACGAAATCTTAAAATGGGACCCGCAGGCATTTGAAAGGTCTCACTCGGGAGCCCTGATCCGCCGGCCCCCGGGCGGCCTCGGCCGGGCTCGGTGCGCGTGCGGCGGCGACTGTCCCGCCTGCGTGGGCCGCGCTGTGACCAGGGCTCTGCTCTGTGTTCATTTGCAGAACCAAGTCCTGGCCTTCCTCAGAGACATCTTTGACTTCGAGAAGGTGCGCTACGCCAGCGTGGAGGCGCTGGCCGACGACCTGCTGCGGCTGCTGCTGCGCCGCACCGAGCTGCTGCTGGCCTGCCTGGGCGCCGAGGCCCTGCACGGGCGCCCCGCCGGCGGCTGCGCGGGCGGCCCCTGCCCCGGCCCCGGCCCCGGCCACCCGCTGCCCGCGGGGCTGCTGGAGGCCAAGGCGCAGTGAGGCCGCGCTGCGGGCACCGCCGACCGGCGCGTGCGTCCGGGACCACGGCGGGGGCGGCTCGGGGCTCAGGGCAGCGAAGAGCGTGTCGTAGGGAACCGGCGACTGTTGTCTGGGTACACGGAACTCCTGTCGTTGAGTCCCTGTGTCCTGTATCCCGGACCCCTTTCAGTACCTTTCGGGAGTCATTCCAGGCGAGAAATGTATTTCCTAGGAATAGTGCCGGGGTGCCTCACGGCCGCGTCACTCAAAAACACCCGCTGTGGCCGCCGCAAGAGAGGACCCAGCGCCTGCATCCAGCGTCGCCCGAAAGCGGCGGTGTGGCCGGCACGTGCCGCCCTGTTAACCAGGCCTGGGCCGTCCTGATGCTTCCCGTGCACTGCTTAGCTGTTGTTTGTGCACTTATTTATGTATTTGAATCAAACAGATTGTAATACTGAGTGTTGTTGTGACCCATCTAAATGGACTGACACTGAGATGTTTACAGTTTACAGCTTCATGTTAGACTAACTGTAGTTTTCAAAATCTGTTAATTCTTGGTCCCTTTTAGAAGCTACACGAGACGAGGTTTGTTTGTTTGTTTTTTGGTGCTGGGAATTGAACCCACGACCTTGTGCTTGCAAGGCAGCACTGTGCCGCTGAGCTACGTCCCTGGCCCTAAGCTACACTAGAGGGACTCCGGAGTACTTTATGTTTTCATGTGGTCTTTTCTCTTGGATGAGTATTGATTTAAAATATAATATTTACTTATTAAGAAAGACAATTAAAATTTTACCCTTTTTGAATGAATTTTGAGACTGGCTCCCAACAACCGAAGATACTAAAATAATTTCTCCTTTCTCCTCCCACAGAATAGGCCTTTCGCTGACCTACAGAGTTCTGCCCACTGGGTGCTGGTTAGATTTTGCCCATATTTTAAAATAGTCATACTTTGGGTCATAGGGAGGTTTTAGGGAAGGCTTTTTTTTTCTCTTCTGACATAGAACAAATATTTTTAATGATATGAAAGTATATTTTGTGTCTTTATGATAAGTATATGTCCTTGTGACACTTCTCTTTAGATATATTAGAGACTTTTGAGCTGCATGACTTCTGCTTCTAAATTATGATCCCACTCGTTTGAGGTGACTGACTCAGTCTCGTGGTGGATTGGATTTGTCGATTTTGCTTCTAAAGTGGGCTTTATTCACTTAAGAAGTGAGTGACATAGATGGGTCTAAAAAGCATTTTTTTAAAATGTATTTTTAGATTAAAGTGCCTAGTTTCAGACTAATGAACAGAACAGGAAAAATGAAAAAAGGTTTACGTTTTAAGATTTTAAGTTTATGTATGTGCCACAGTTACGTAAAATGACTACAAGGTATAACACTGAGAATCGTGGTTGTGAATGTACTACATAGATCAAAACATTACACTATGAAGTATTATTCTAATTGTTTTAGAATATTTAGCTCCTTGACATTGTCTTATTATTTGTTTGTTTTGCTCTCATTTTGGTTTTTTGAGACAGGGTCTTGCTAGGCAGTTGAGGCTGGCCTTGAACTCACTATGTAGCCCAGGCTGGCCTCGAAGCCATGACAATCTTCCTGCTTCAGCCTCCAGAGTGCTGGAATTACAGGAGTGCACCACCACACCTAGCCCTGAATTTTCTTGTTCAGTGTTTGAACAATTGCCCACTCAGTTCTTACTGATGGAGGAGTGTGATTGGAAGTGCCAAAATGAAGTATTCCATTATGTAATGGTTTGCTTTTCATTAGTTTGCTCTTTTGACCTTGTTGAGCTATCACTGGCCCTGAATGAAACACACACACACACACACACACAGACACTCACACACACACTCTCCCACTTCCGTGGAGGCAGGACACTCACTGCTGGTTTACTCATTTCAGGGCTAAATGTTTTATGCTGTGGTTTTATAAACAAAGCTATGAGTAAACTTCATTTTTTTTATTTGAGAAAGATACTGTTTGAAATCACTTGAAGAATTGCACTATTTAATAATGCTGCTACTTCTATGTAAAATAACTGTTGGGGAATTTATTTTATTAGAGAAATGACTTTCTAGAAGGGAGATTTTTATTTTGCGGTTTTTCTTCTGTATTTCTTTTTTTTGCTTCTTTCTCCTCTTCCTCCTCCTTCTTCTTCCTCCTCCTTCTTTCTTCTTTTTCACTTGTTTTTGTTTTGTTTTGTTTTTTTGAGCCAGGTCTTGCTATGCAGTTCAGGCTGGCTTTGAACTCACTACATAGCCCTGGCTGGCCGTGAACTCAAGGCAGTCCTCCTGCCTCAGCCTTCCAAGCTTTGGGAGTACAGATGTGCACCACAATACCCAGTTTGTTTTTTCTTTTAAATTTAAGCAAAAAATTTTTTGGCCAATCTTTAGGAGGTTGTCAAAGTCATGCTTCAGTTTGATTAGTTTCTGGTGAGTTCAGTAGCTGCATTAGTGAGACGCTTTCTTTGTGGCCTTTGATGGAAAGGAAGCATGACCAAACAGAGTTTCTGGCAATCATTTTAAGGAACAATCTCTGTATTGCAAGTAAAAAATGACTTTTTTAAAAATCAGATTTTATTGGTACGTTTTAATTATACATAATGATCACGTTCATCATAGAGGATTTGTACATGTAATGATACAACTTTAGTCCTTTTTTCTTCCCCATTCCCCTACTCTCCCTTCAGACTTTCATTATATTTTATTTTTTATTTTTGAGACAGGGTCTTGCTGTATAGTTCAGGCTGGGCTTGAACTCACTGTATCCCATGCTGGCCACGAATACACAGTGAGATCCTCCTGCCTCAGCCTCCCGAGTGCTGGGATTAGAGTTGTGTGCCACCACACCCAGTTTATGAATTTATGAATTTTTTTTTAAGGAAATGCCTTCCTGAAGAGAACCACTGCAGGAGGGTACTTGAAACATACCAGTTTTCATTTGCCTTAAAAAGTTCGATTAAACAACAAAAGCAGTGATTTACAAAATAAAAACAAAGTAGCCTAGCACCTTCAGGCTCCTGGTGGTAGCATCAGAAACTTGCCCCTCTCTTGGGTGAGGCACCCAAGCTGGCGGCAGTCCTGGGAAGGGGACGTTTTCATGGTCTCCGGAGGAAAAAGCAAAGATTCGCAACTGATACTTCTTTTCCTATTTTGGTTCCTCTATACTTTCTGTTCAACTAACAAGGTAGGTCTTCCTTTCCAAAGGCTAACAGTATGTTTATTAAATGTGAAAATAGAACTACCTTTGTAAAAAGAAACTAAGTTTTCCATATTGTTGGAGTCCACTCCAAAGAACTTTTTCTCCTAGAATAATAGTCTTTATTTGCATTCATTTACTGTGAGCCTATTCCTTGAATTATCTGACTGTCTAAAGTATTTACAGATGTTTTCTTGCCTTAAGATGTAACCTTTTAAGTTAATTTCCAAACGAAAAGTGGGTCATTTCTTGAGGCCTAGGAAATAGAAATGCCAAAATAATATTTAATATCCTTCCCCATGACCTTCGCTTTTATTTTGATGTGAACAGGTGTTCAGAAAATCATTTGGGTTGGAAATTTCAAAGTGATTATAAGAATTAGGATGAATTCAGGTCTTCTGTCTTTTTACTTGGATTAATCAGGTTAAGAAATATGTATGTGAGATTTAAAAATTTATATAGTGTGTCATAAATGGGAACAGGGTGCCCTCACCTTCTTCCTGACAACTGGTATATTGTGTTACTGTTTTGTTTAATTTTAGAACTGTTTTAGCTTCACTTGACTGTGTCAATAAATACAGTATCTGTCTCTTAAAATGTCAGGACTGAACTCATTATGTAAAAGTAAAGCACTACAGTAGCAGAAAACATAGCACTGGCTCTGTAGCCAAAATGAGCACTATAACATGGATGTATTTCTATTATTGCCAAATAAAAAAGCGATGGTACATCTCGGTGATATATTGCTTCTGGTGTTTTTGTTTGTTTTTAAAATTTTAGTTTTTTGGGACAGGGTCTCACTCTGTAGTTCAGGCTGGCCTTGAATTCACTGTGTAGCCCAGCTGACCTCAAACAGTGATCCTCCTGCCTCAGCCTCCCGAGTGCTGGGATTACAGGCTGTGCCACCGCGCCCACTTCATACTGCATCTTTTACACAGTGCTTCTAAGTGCAAAGTAGTCGCTGTGTCCTTGGCCCCTTGCTGACAGAGAAGACCACATCTGCGGGCCAGAGTCGGGTGTAACCCTGTGTTCGCTCTGGGTGCGGATGCGGAGGAAGGCACGGCTGTGTGAGGAACCGAACGTCTCAGGCGGTCACGGCGTGCAGCGTCAGAGAAACGTCAGGTGGAGCCTGCGCCACCCCTCAGCGCACGGTGCTGCTCCTCTCGCTTCGCCGCCCCTCGCTACGTGCGCAGGCGCACTCAGGGACCTGACAGCAGGTGGCAGAAATGGTTCACCTGGACCTAATTTGGGTCTGCTGAGAATTGTTTTTTTTTTTTTTTCTTTCAGGCTGGCCTTGAGCTCACTTTGTAGCCCAGGCTGGTCTCAGATTTGCAATGATCCTCCTGCCTCAGCCTCCTGAGTGCTGAGATTACAGGCGTGCACCACCACGCCCGGCTGCCGAGAGATATTTAAGAGCAATTAAATATGTATTGCATAGATAAATGTATAGTTTTAGGCTTTTTTCGCGTGCTGAGTATTGAACTCGTAGTGTTCTGCTTGTCTGAAGTGTCCTACCACTGGGCAACACATCCAGCTCCCTTTGTTTTGATGGAGGTACAGGGTCTCACTATATAGGCTGTCCTTGAACTTGTAATCTGCCTGTCTCAGCCTCCAAGTGCTAGGGTGATAGGCATGCATGTGCCACCATGTCTAGTTTAGCCACTCCTCCCCTTTTTGAAAGAGTCTCGCTATGCCGTTCAGGTTGGCCGTGAGCTCCCTGTGAAGCCCAGGCAGGCCTCAAACTCGCAGGGATCCTCCTGCCTCAACCTCCAGAGTGCCAGGATTACAGGCGCATGTCACTATGCCCGGTTTAGCTTCCATTTTTGAAAAGTTTTTAAATTAAGCATATAAACTAAAATGGATTATTTAACGTGCCAATCATACGAAATGAGGCGGAGCGTCTTCCTGTCTGGGTCAAGGGCCGGGGCGGGGCGGAGCGGGGACCAGGAGCGGGGACCTGGCCGCGTGTCCCGCGCGGGTTTTCCCGTCCCGCCCGGCCGCCCCCTCCCGCTCCGTGCCGGCTGCGCCACCTTGGCCCTGTGGCCTCTTCGGCCTCTTCCCCCGCGGGTCAGGGAGAGCCCCTGGCCCGAGCCCTGCGCCCCGCGCGGACGGGGCGGGCAGAGCGGGGACACCTTCTCGGCTCGCCTCAGAGCCACGCGGGGCCGCAGGTGGGGACCTCGGTTCTCAGCAGCCCCTGCGTGCTCGGGGCGGCGCCGCCTCCCAGCCGCCCACCCTGTCGGTCACACGGGCCGACCCGCACCCGAGCGAGAAGGCCGCAAGTGCGCTACGGGGCGGTGAGCGTGAGCGTGCGGGGCCCCTGCTGGCGGGGAGTGGATGGGGCGGTTACTCGGGTTTTGCATCTGTAAGCGCGCAGTCTGCGGCTGGCGTCTTTCGTTACTTTTCTCAGGGCTGAGACAAATACCCTGCGCCCGAGGGTGAGGGAGGAAAGGTTTCCCAGCTCACGGTTTGTAGAAGTTTCAGCCCACAGTGGACTGCTGCAAAGTAGGGCGGCGGCCCGGGCGCCACAGTTCCCGCAGCGGCGGAGCATGGCAAAAGCAGCGATCGCAGAGGAGCGAGGCCCGGGGATGTAGCTCAGTGGTAGAGCGCTTGCCTAGCGTGCGCAAGCCC
>RJWM01045193.1:0-12911 GCA_004363535.1 Dasyprocta punctata | reverse complement strand
ATGTTTAAAAATGAAAATGCATTAAATAAAATTTCAATTCAATTACTCATTGTATCACTTGTTTACATATTGATTCATTTCTAAAGTTATTCACCAAATTATTATTCATAATTAACACATTTTAGCTCACATTCAGCTGAAAGAAATCAACTAGTGAGTAGGAAATTGCAACCTCATGCTTTACCTGCAAGAAGCACTTAAAAAAAAAAAAGATTCTTTCAAAGTATTAAAATATAAAAGGTTGCAATTAATGTGCTTTTACATTTAGATTTCCTTTTTTTTGTCTTAAACACTAATTTTCCTTCTCAGGGAAAGTCATAAATGCAGCCTTCTAATTAAAAGTCTCAGACATTTATATAGAATGTGTAAGAGTTTTCTGGACTTTACATTTCTCATTTGATAGTGACTACAAATAGTTGTTCAGTTTTTAATCCTTTTGCCTATCTGCACTGTCAGACTTTTTGATATAATCATGTTGGTGGTAGCTCTTGACCCACTCACCCATTGCTTTACATTTTTCATTCATGAGAAGAAGTTGAAGTGTTTCAGTGCATTTGATGAACAATTCAGTTTCATGAAATGATTGCTCTGAGTGATGATTGACTCAAATATTGAATGTATTAATTTATAACAACAATCGTAGATAGTTTTGTGCTCAACTCATTTCATTAAATCTGTGAAATAAGTTATCAATGCATTGCAAAGGAAGAAGAAAGAGATGAGATAATAATGTTCATGATATTCACAGTAATACCACATACTCTCCGTGTCCGCACTGGCGTTAGATGACCCGCTCCTCCAGCAGCCTTTCCCCCATGTGCAGGTCCAAATGGACAGGAACCGATCTTTCATAGAGATGCCATCTTACCAGTGTTTCTTCTTTGAAAGACTTTTGTAATAATTTTGTTGTCCAACTGCAATCCCCAGAGTAGTTCATCTGAGTATGTGACAATTGTTACATCATTCCATGTACATGGTTGAGGGAAACAATGTTAGACATTGGCTGGGCCCCAGAGGCTCAGTAGGAGCTCCCAGAACATTGTTGTTCAGTACAATTGGATTTGACTTCCTCAGTGCACATGTGTAGACCTCAGTCAACTTGTACACTTGGAAATATTGATGTCCATTTCCTTCTTACATTGTAGGCTAGATTAATGATTGGCAGCACTCACTGTCATAAAAAAATAGTGGAAACCCTTACTGGCAGGCAAAAGGTGATAAATCTTGATGCTATTTACAATTCTCAAATAAAATGAACCCTGGATTAAAACTTAGCAGAACTACTTCAGTGTGAACTGCGTAATTAAGAAATCTCTCAACATTTTTGTCTACAATTCCCACTTATACAGAACGGATGCACTAAGATATATGCTTGCATAAGCAAGCATGCACTTATATAGCTATTTGGAGTTTATCACATCACTGAATGAATTGTGATACTAGAAAAATTTTCCTTAATTCTCGAAATACAAACTGAAATGATTTTTACAGATTCTATTTGTTGTAATGTGCACTGAACATAAGTAGTTTTTGTTTTTGCTGTTGTTGTTGTTGTTTAAGCCAGATGAGAGACATTTTCTGCTTGGAATAGTTTAGATTAGATTTGTTCAATAAATGACCCTAAGTGTCATTACAAATATTAATACATCCCGTAATTCTCTTCTGTTATACAGGAAGAATTATTAATCATTTTCAGTGATCACATTCAGAAGTGCACCTAAGGAAGCAATCTCTCATATGTGTTTACCAATAGTACTGTTTGGCACTACACTGGCTTTTGGACAATTATGTGAATTTGGAGGGCAGATGTGAGCCATACCAGATGCTGCTACAGTCCAGCATTTTACCAGATAAATAGCAAGAAAGCTCTCTGAGATAACTTGCACCATGACAGAAATAAGAGTAAAACTGAAGAAATTCACACTAGACTAATATAAGGCCCTTTAAGCATCAATGAATAAAATCATTTTTAGTTAATTTAGATCTACCCATTCATAATAACAGTAAAATTAAATGTGTGGGAGTCAGCACTGAAAATGCATGAATGAAATGCTCTGCTTCTAAGCTGTAAAGAGGCCTCTCCTGAGGGTTCTCCGGAAGAGTCAGCTGCTATTAAGGCTCTGAAGATAGAGCAAAGCATGACTTGGAGAGAGCCCGTGGCTCCCCTTTGCAAGATGAGGGAAACATTTTCAGTGCTGTTTTCTAAGCTGCAGACAGTAATATCAGCTCAAGTGAAACATATACTTACCTTAAATTATCTTTTCAGTTCCTTGCTCATAGAATGCCTTTTGTGATCAATTAGTACAGAACAGCTTTGATGTCTTCATACATTTAAGACAGTGTAAACCTTTAATGAAGAGTGTGATCAACAAACTCACTCCTCGTGTGTGTCTAGATCACGAGTCTCCTTTCCTCAAAGCACAAGTCTTTATCAGAGAATGGACCCAATATTAATTAAAAAACTACATTCCCGATATTCATTGGATAGCCATAATATTTGCTGGGAATCTACGTGCCCATATTGATTTGGGATCCCCAGTATTGACTCGGAACTACATTTGGTGACCCCATGTGATCTTCCATAAGAACCGGAAGTAGGTGAGTAATACAGGGAATTAAATACCCAGCTGGACAGGCTGTCCCTGTTGATAAGGATGGGCCACAACACGACCCAGAAACAAAGACTACTTCAAAAACAGTGTAACAGTTGCTTCCAACTATTTATGTGACCCAGACTCCATGGGAATTAAACATTCTTTTAGTAACTATTTCAAAGTGTTGCTCTTGGTTGCCAGAGACTGCCACAGACAAATTATAAAGTATCTTAAATGGCCTCAAACAGGAAAGTCTATTCAGTCTAAAAACAAAACTAAATTTCAGCAACAACAGACATCAGCATAGATTCTGTGTGCTGGTGGTGGTGCCTGCAGGAGTGTGTGCATGGAGAGCTCCAGACTGGCTAAATGGCCAAAAAGGCCTGCAGGACTAAGGAAGGTTTACAGCACATCAAATTGCAAACTTGGGCTAATTGGTAAATGTACCTTTGGTTTCCAACTTAAGTTGATTAATTGGAGCATTTGAAACATTTGTTTTATATTACAAATTCTTACATCTACAGGATTAACTTGTTCTTTTCTCTGTTCTATCTTGGTTTAACACAAAAACATTGATCCATGGTTGCGTAGAGGTCTGTGGGCAGGTGATCAAGTTTACTATCAAAAGAGAAGATTTTAGCTGGGCGTGGTGGCGCACGCCTTTAATCCCAGCACTCGGGAGGCTGAGGTAGGTGGAGCGTTGTGAGTTCGAGGCCGGCTTGGGCTACAACCTGAGCGCAAGGCCGGCCTGAGCTACATAGTGCGACCCTGCCTCAAAAAAACCAGGGCTGGGGAGTTTGGCTTAGCGGCTTAAGCGCCTGCCCTGGCAAGCGCAAGGTTGTGAGTTCAATCCCCAGTGCCGCAAAAAAAAAAAAAAAAAAGGGAAGATTTTAAAATTCAAGCAGTTACAGTCAAGTTTGTTATAAAAGATTTACGATATTTGAAAGCAAAAATATTTAAAAGGCTGATATGAGTGGATTCTGTACAATAAAAGTTTCATCCTGCCAAAGAAACAAAAGGTGTCTTAATTTTCTGCTTCTTTTATTATTTATTATTATTTATTTTCAAGATTATCTTCCCTATCCCTTCTAAAAGAGAGCAATTTGGATCTCCATGTCAGTATCAAAACAAAACAAAGACCTCCAACTCAAACTGTTGCAATTTCCACCCTAACACTCAACAACAAAACACAGGAGTTTAAGCAGCAAGCCTGGTTGTGCTGGTTGAGCTTCAGCTGGGAGCAATGAGAGCTCATTCCTTTAAAAAGGACTAATGCCATACAGCGGCTACTCCTGGAACAGCAGGCAGTGTTAAACACACAAGCCACATGGACCTGAGTTATACACATACATCCTTGAACTTAAGCGAAAATGTCTGATGACACTTTTTCCAATGAAAATTTAGATAAGATGATAAATTTTAATGCTTAAAAGAGACAAAGTATTTGTATTTAATATATGGTCCAAAATCAGTTATTAATATAATATTAGAACCAAGGTAAAATTATAAAGATTTCCTTTGCTACTTCCAGTGTCAAGATAGTATTTCAGGGCTCAAAAAAATTCTCAAAATAAAAATTCACAAAAAAGTTTTATTTACCTTACAGTAAAAATATTTAAAATATACCTTCAATACCTTAATCTAGATCGCTAATCCATTTTTCCTGATATTTATATATTTTAAATTGTGTTTAAAGTTCAACTGATAGCTTGAGAAAATGGTGTTTGTGATTCTCTTTCAAAATCTTCATTTTATTTCATATATTGTATGTTTGTTTGTTTCTAATCTAGTATGCTGTTCTTTCCTTTTCTTGGGCTCAGTTTTTGAGTTTCCCAATGATAAATTATAAAAATTATGGACTTACAAGTTCTCTTTGGGTTTTATAATTTCCTGTCTCAAAACAGCAATACTTATCATGTACCACAAAAATCCATCTAAAACAATAAAATAATCTATAGTGTCTTATCTTCTCAGACTATTACTATTTTTCTTTCCTTTGATCAGCATTTATTGTTATGTAGAGACCCACTAAATAGCCAAATACAGAAACTCTTGGACATTTTATAAAATAAATACAGATTTCAAAATTTCTATCTTGCTTGTCTACTCTTTCATGTTTTAGTGCCCCTCACATTTTTATATATCTGGAATGTCCATAATACTATTAATATTTTAAATATTGATTGATAGGCAGATTGTATAACTTATTAAGTGTACTTCACAAAAAATGTAGCTCTGCTTTGACTTGCTCACTTTATAATATTCTTTGTAAAATAATATGTAAATAATTTTGTCAACCAATCAAAATGTACACCTCTGATATACACATAATTTAATTATATCCTTAAGTTTCATCACTAAATCATTACAAACCCACCCCAAAATAATTAACACCAGTAGCTGCTTAATATTTCCACAATAATATTAAAACAACTTAGCAAAACAAATAATCTCTAAATAAAATCCATTCCAAAAGCATTTAGCTGCCTATTAAGTTTTTTAAAAAAAATCCAATAGATATTTAAAATATAAATACATATGTTCTGTATTAAATTATTTTTAAAATATTAGAATAAGACAATAAATCCTAAAATAACAAAATAAATACATCTATATTTTTGTTAAACAAATTTTAAAAGACTTATCAACTATCCAACCCACATAATAAATAATTAAAAACATTATTTTAACACATGTACACTAATTAATACATAATTTTACATTATTCCTTTGAGTGTCCCAAAGCCCAGATATAGCTATTCAATAAATACTCTAATAAAATACTATTAAAAACATTCATTATTAGTTTAATGATTTAAATATTACAAGATTATTAAATACAATATGCATAAAATATTAAATCTTTTATATAATAAAAACATAATAATTCTCACTTTATAACTATTGTTTTCACATTGCTTAAGTAATATACAGATATAAATGATATTCTAAATTATAATATCCTAGAGTCATATATTAGAATTATTCTAGAATAATACTCTAGGGTCAACCATAAGTAACAGACTGGCGTAAGACCACTGTCACAGCTTTGGGTCTCCTTAGTATTTATATATATCCATAAAAACTTATTTAGGTTTCCTGTGTGGCACAGCTCACCAAAATTTTAATTACAAAAGTTCTATTTGACACCTAACACCATGCTGCGTCATAATAAAAACTCTTCAATATCTCAAACCTAATAACAAAGCACTACTTTAAAATACCATTTTTACAAATTTCCTTCACAGTTAAAATGTTATTCATATTAGTAACTTTCCCTATAATGACACAGGCCATAAACATCAACATAAAATGTTAAAGCATTGCACTGTGGATTGAACCCATGCCCTTGTGCCTGCCAGACAGGCGCTTGAGCCACTGAGCCAAACTCCCAGCCCTGGTTTTTTGAGACAGGGTCGCACTATGTAGCTCAGGCCGGCCTTGCGCTCATGTTGTAGCCCAGGCCGGCCTCGAACTCACAACGCTCCTCCTACCTCAGCCTCCCGAGTGCTGGGATTAAAGGCGTGCACCACCACGCCTGGCTTGTTAAAGCATTTCTTATAAAAATAATAAAAAAGGCGGGAGACCCCCTATGGGAATCACCACAGAGCATCTTCATCATTCTTTCTTCACTCTGGACTTTTAAAATTTGTCCTCGGAAGGTGTTCATTGTATCCACACCCTGTTCTCCCTTTCACCTTGGTGCCACAGCACATGGTACCCATTAAACAGGACAGGTCTGCCCAGTGCAAAGGCCCCTCCCAGTACAGTATGGAGGAAGGGATCTGCATGTGCTTACAAATAATGGGACCCACTGAGTTCCCTGCAGTCGCTTGCAACCACGGATTGCAGAAGGATTTAAAGCACCTGATGACCTGAATGAGACACTTGACAATTCACCTGTACCTGGGAGGGGTCTTACGCCAGGCTCAGAGGGCAAGTGTTCTCCTAGGGCCATGCCTCCTGCTTTTGGAGGCACCTGTCATGTCTGCTAATCTACTGGGCTCATGTGCTTAACCTTCCTCTTTTCACACCATTAACCTGGCAGCACTCAGACTCCCTCACAGTTCTAAATGATTCAGCTTGAACAGGAAAAATATGGATCCCACCAATCTGGGGCTGCCCAGAGAACCGCCAGTTATCCAGAAACAAGACACTCACCCTCCTGACTAATATCCTCCATTCTGCCATACTGTGCACGATGATCACACTTCCTGGGTCTCAATCAAGTTATGACAACATCCCTATTATCAACCAAAGAAAGATTAACCGCCCGCCCAACTAACCATTGTCAAGGCAGTCACTGCAGTTGTCACACAAAAGCAAGAGCACAGTTCTCCTATACTTCCTCCTTCCTTTCCTATCTGCCGACAGAAAAGGGATTCTCATTGAAAGCAATGTTCGGTGCAATGGTCTCCACGCCACGTGGAGACATGTGTCAGCATTCTTTCTAATGCCACTATGTGGGACAGGGCCACATGGGTCACTCTATAGAGGAAACAAGACACTAGCTGTCAGCGCTTACTCCAATGAGACTATAAGCTGGAGCGAACAAGGACTCTCCAGGTCTATTTCACAGCTGGTGTAGAGTGAGGAGCAACTAACCTGCCATGTGCACAGCAGTTGGGGGCTGGACTGCCGTTCTTCCCTCACGCTGTATCACAGGAACAATATTCAAACAGTACTGGCAACTATTCCCCTCATGTTGATTGACGGGTGTGACTTTGTAACTGTTTGCACAACACATCCTTATGTTTTTCTGTGGGGCAATATTCCTCCATCCAAACCTATTTTTTCTTGGTATACTATTACTATCAGTACTACTTTCTGGTATTATTTATAATGAAGTATCTCAGCATAATACTATTTTTTTATGGTTCTAAAACATAGGGCAGCAGTGTGACTGCTGGTAGATCTAAATAAAACTTGATCAGAGGAACACAGTATTCAAGTACTACTTAAGGCTTTACAAAAGGTCAGACCAAAATTTTGTCAACTAGAAGTTTATAATATCAGCTGTAGTTGTACTTGCACCCATGGCTAGTGTTTCTCTTGTTAACAGCATCAACACTGCTACAACAGTGCAGACTCTTCTCATCAATGTTACTGCTGAGTTAGGAGTAAACATTGAGAGTTATTATGGCTACGTTGTAGGCTCTTGAGGCTAGAGTAGAATGGTTAGGGGAAGAGCACACAACAATGGCTATCCATTTGCAGTTAAAATGTGGTTGGCAGTATGCAAGCACTGTGTAAAAGCCCTTCAATATAAGTATACTGAAAAACTTTGAAGAGGGTAACATCTCACCGACAAGATATTTCCAAAATCTCATTGGAGCAGCACATTGACTTGCTACATATCATCTAACACATCAAATAAATACCATACACCAACAATTAGCTCAAAGCACATTTAAACAGTTAGAGGAGGGGTTCCATTGACTGAACACTTCACAATGATTTTAAGGACTAAATACCAGTATGTTGGGGATATTTATTAGAGGATTGTTGCTATCTATCAGCTTAACTGTTGTGATTGCTTTATGACATTCATTCTGCAGGATACAATTTGAAAAACAAATCTTACATATGATGGAAGTTGTGGCTGAGGTCCAGCTCAGTGTATTACAAGTAATTTTTGTTGATGATAATAATAAAAAAGGGGGAATGTGGGAGTCAGCACTGTGAATGTGTATGTGAGAGCTGTGCTTCTGAGCTGTAATGTGGTCTGTCCTGAAAGGTCTCCTGAAGGGTCAGCTGCTAATAAGAGTGAAGATGGAGCACAGCATGACTTGGAGGGAGACCCTGGCTTGCCAGTTGCAGGAGTTAGAAGATATTTTGTGTGTTGTTTCCCAAGCTGGCCCAATTTGATCAGCTCATCTGTCCCCAACTCTATTAATTCAACTAAAACACGTACATACTTTAGACTGTCTTTGGACTTCCTTTCTCATAGAAGGCCTTTTTTTCTCATATAGTAAAGACTGTCTTCATTCTTGTTATGTATTTAAGACAGTGAACTCCATTAACAAATATTATGGCCAATAAACTACTCATCATGTGTGTCTTTGCCTGGAGTCTTCTTTCAACAAAGCAGCAGTCGTTACCAGAGATCAGTCAAATTAATTTAAAAACTATGTTGCCTGTATTGACTGTGGAGTCTCAGTGTTGTCTAAAACACTATATCCCAATCTAGACTGGAGAGCCCCAGTATTGACTAGAAAACTATAATATGTTACTGATCACTTTAGCAGGTGAGGAGAAGTCAGTTCATTATTTTAAGCATCAGAATAAAGTAAAAATCATGTAAGGGTTTCACCTGCTCACCACAATTTAAATAGCCATACCAGAAGGTAAGTGAGGACTTGCTCCCTGTAAAGGAACCCAGCAAGAATTAGAATGTAACTTAATTTTTAGATTTCATTTTAGTTCTTATAAATTTAAATTTAAATTGTCACATGTGCCTACATTTTTGAAATATGGTTAACTAGAAACACAAGAAACTCATTCTATTCCACTTACAAAACTGTTCATTGGCTGGGCATGGTGACACATGCCTTTAATCCCAGCACTTGGGAGGCTGAGGTAGGTGGAGCGTTGTGAATTTGAGGCTGACCTGAACTACATAGTGCAACCCTGTCTCACAAAACTAAGGCTGGGAGTTTGGCTCAATGGCTTAAGCACCTGGCTGGCAGGCACAAGGTTGTGAGTTCAATCCCCAGCTCCACAAAACAAACAAACAAACAAACAAAAAACATTGCACATCATCTTAGACTGAAAAAAAGTGTGAGAAAATTTTAAAAGGCAATACACTTTAATACAAGAAGATAATAGTATAACTATTTTGTTTATAAAGTCCTTTTAGCAAGATATGGACAGGTATGTGCTGATAAATTGTATTATTTGAAATCTAAATCAAAAACTAAAGAGAGGTAGAGGAAAAAAGTAGGTAGATAAAAACTATTGAATACACTCATGAGTAATAAACTTGAGTGTTGAACACAGGCAGGTTTACAACATTCTCTCACTTTTTAATTTTATTTCATTAGCACCTGTTTGCAGTTCATGAGTTTACAATCATTTTTAGGGAGCAGGTGCAAGTACATAAAATGACTGATTCATTTTATTCCCATTCAGCTTCCCATGCCTCTGTCTCTAGATCCTTTTTATTTTCATTATTGTTTTCAGTATTATTGTATTTCATTCATGTCTGCACAATGTACTGTTTGTATTCCTTGTGGGTGTTTGGCACATGGACATAGCACATCTGTAACGGTTTTATGTTCCAACTCCTTCCCTTCATTAAGATTCTCTTGGACCCTTCCATTAGTCAAAGTTCTATCACACTTTCCCCTTTTATTGATCTTTTATTTTGCGCTTTGTTTCAAATTTCAGTTTCTCAAACAAGAAAAGCCATTTGATGTCTCACATTGTGTTTCTGACATATAGCGCTTACTAGTTTGAGCACAAGATGTGTTTATCTTTTTCTCCTTCCTAAGACACTGAGAAGTGTAAGTGGAAAAACTTGATGTGACCTCACAGTTTGTAGAGGTTTCAGTTCATAGCCATCAGGCCCCAAGGCAGGGCTGCATGGAGGAGGGGCGTCATTGAAGATAAACAGTCTAGCATAGTAGGCAGGAGGAGGCACCAGCATTGAACCTCGATTTCCCTTTTTTCAATCATGGCTACAAGCCTAGGGGTTGGTGGTGCTCAGACCCAGGATGGCTCTTCTCCCTTCAGCCGCATTCGGAACCATGCTAATCTGATCAGTGAACTAATCGACTTAGGTCACATATTTGTATATTCTAGGTTGAGCTACCTCTGGAAATCCACACCTATGAGACCACCAGGATTTTGGAGGACAATCAGATGAAGAATAACAAAGTGCATCCATTTTCCTACAAATGACTCACATTCATCTTTCTTTATGGCAGAATAGTACCGGCTTGTGTGTGAACACCACATTTTCCTTACCCAGTTTTCTGTTAATGGAAATACAGGTTGCTTCCAGGATTTAACTATCTTGAATTCTGCTGCTGCAAACAAGAATATGCACATAGCATGGCATTCTGATGTCATTAGCTCCTTTGGAAAAGTATCAGGAGTTTCATTACATAGGTCAAATATTTAATTATTTGAATGTTTAATTCTTTGAAAATGTCCATGCTAATTTTCACAGTGGCTGAACATAATGTACACGATGGCTGAATGTAGAACAGACCCCTTTTCACTACAGCCATGGCAGCATTTCTTATCACTTCATTTCTTGATGATTGCCTTTCTTTCTTGTGTAAAACTGCTGTTTTACACCACCTTTTACGTTGTAGGGTTGTTTTGTTCATTTTCACTTAATGGTCTAAGATATTTAATATTTTTCATGTTTAGTGGCTATCATACTTCTGAGAAGTACCTGTTAGGTGCAGTTCCCCATCTTTGGATTGGGTCTTTTATTTCCAGAGCTACAATTTTTGCAATCTACCTTTCATCTGTCTGTCTGTTTGTCTATCTTTTTCTATCTATGGTATTATTCCTCTTTCTGCATAATAGTTTGTAACAATTTTCTCATTATTTTGGTCACCTGTTCACTCTTGATTCTTTCTTTTGCTGGGCAAAAATTTTTTTTTTTTATTTTGCTGTGATCCAATTGTTGGTTTTGTTTCTCATGCACTTCTGTTAAGAAAGTGTTACCTACAACTCTGACTTCAAGAGCTTTACCTATTTTATCTTTCAGTAAGTTAATTGTTTGTATTCTAATCCTTAGATCTTTGATCCATTTTGATTTTCATTAAGCATATGTTGAGAGATATGAGCCCAGTTTAAACTTCTGTATAGACATTGCCAGTTTTCCCAAACCAATTTTTGAAAGAGGCTATCTTTCCTCCATGATATGCTTTTGGTTTGTTTGTCCAAGGTCATATAGCTGAGTGAGTCCTGGGATGCTCTGAATCCTCTCTAGGTGTTCTTGATACACATGTCATAGTGTCAGTACCATGTCATTTTTATCACTCTAACTTTGCACTATGACTTGAAATCGGGTATTGCAAAGCCTCCTGGTTTGTTCTGTTGCTCAGAATTGCTTTTGCTCTTCTGAGTGTCTTTTGGTTCCATATTAATTTTTCAACTTTTCTCTCTTTCTGGTAGGATTGCTATTGGTATTTTGATGAGGTTTACTTTAAATGTGTCAGTTTTTAAAGTGTGGCTATTTTGACAATATAGATTCTGCCTACATAGGACGAAGGAACATCTTTCCATTTTCTGATGTTTTTTTCAATCTCTTTTTTCAGAGAACTGCAGATTTTACACTAGAGGTTTTTAACTTTCTTGGTTATGTCATTTGTGAGTATTTAATTTTTCCTGATACTATTATAAATCTTTTCATTTTTCTAACATTTTTCTCCTCGAATTCATTATTTGTACACAAATTCTATTAGTTTTTGTGTGATGAATTTGTGTCCTGCTACATAGTTTTCCAGTGCAATTCATTAGGTCATCTGTCTAAAATATCATTTCAGAGAACCAGGGTCGGGTCGGCGTCACGCGCGGTGCCCAGCACAGCACCCTGGGACCGGGAGGCCTTGGCCCCCACCCAGTAAAGGAGGAGACTCCACCTGCACTCCCCGGGAGGCCGCCCTTCCTTGCTGCACACGGGACCTAACCTACGGGGTCCCGCGATCCTGCATGCCGCAAGAGTCAGCACGAACCTCAGGGAAATGCCGGCCAGCCGTGCAGGACACAGAGGTACGCAGCCCAGCCCAAATCAGCCCAGGAACCCAGAGCTGCTCACCGGGAATTGAGCGACATAGCTGCAGGGACCTGGAGAGCTTGGGCCCCCCCCACCAGAGTGCAGAGTGCACGGCAGCTCCATTCTTCAGCCCCGCGGCTCGGCTCGAGCGTGTGCCATCCCACAGCTCCTGTGCAGACCGCGCCGCCCAGCAGGGTTGCCCCTGGCACTGTAGGCCTGGGACCTGCCTGGGCCTGCCCCGCAGGCATAGCTGTTGGGCCGAGCTTGCGGACAGAACCAGGGTCGGGTCCGCGACACGCGCGGTGCCCAGCACAGCTCCCTGGGACCGGGAGGCCTTGGCCCCCACCCAGTAAAGGAGGAGACTCCACCTGCACGCCCCGGAAGGCTGCCCTTCCTTGCTGCGCACGGGACCCAGCCTACTGGGTCCCACAATCCTGCACGCCGCAAGAATCAGTGTGAACCTCAGGGGAACGCCAGCCAGCTGCGCAGGACACAGAGGTACATAGATTCCAGAAGAAAATGACAAAACGAAAGACCAAGAGGCAGTCTCAGTCCCCCAGCCCACAAAGAACAAACCCAAG
>RJWM01045192.1:0-12911 GCA_004363535.1 Dasyprocta punctata | reverse complement strand
GGTTAACCTTACAGGGCCGTCCACCAAACCTCCTCTATCACCCCCAGGGCACCAGCGCCGTTTCCACCACAGCCTTCCAGGAATCGTGCCTAATTAGGTGCAGTTCTGGACTCAAGATGGCTGTGCCTCGCTCTCCCTCGGGGGTGGGGGGGTGGGGGCCGCTGGGTTCACTCACTCGCCCGCTCGTGACCACCTCACTCCATGGTCGACCATTGTCTCTGCCCTGGCGCCACACCACAGCAAATCCACCGGCAGCTCCCCCGCGCATCAAGAGCACCAGGATCGTACCTTCTCAGCTCGGGTGGCGGCGCTGATTGGATTCCGCTCCAGACAGAGGTGCTTCTGGTCTCTGCCTTTATTTCATTCTTTTACTCTTTCCATGGGCTACAGTTCTCATTTTAGATTCTTCTTGGGTCCAGAGGACCCATCTCCCTCTTTTTTCCTTCTCTCTGTTATTATATTAGTTTATATTCCAGCATTTTGATGGTATATTTAGGGAGTCTCCCTGTCACGGTGTCATCTGGGCGGCCATCTTGGAGGAAGTCTCATCTCATCGGTTCCTTACTATTTCTAAGAGATCTTTTCTTTCATGGCCATGATCCTCCACGCTGTCTTCAAGATCTGGAATTCTATCTTCAGCTTCATTTAAGCGATTTTTCAAACTTTCCATGGAATTTTTCATTTCCTGCATTTCCCTTTGCATCTGTTTCATGCATTCTCTTTGTGTCTTATATTGTTTATTCAAAGTTTCGATCATTTTCTTAAGTTCTTCTATTTTTTTATCTTGCCCTTCTTTAGATACACACATTTCTTTAATAATGATTCTTATTTCATTTTTTAGTTGAGAGAATATTTCTGATTTGAATTTCTCTTTAGCTTCATTGAGCTGTTTCTTTACTGCATTTTCTATCATTTCAGAAAGTTCAGTTGTGTGACTCCCGTCTTCCATTTCAGTGTCTCTTGGGTTTGTTCTCTTGGCTGGGGGACTGAGACTGCCTCTTGGTCTTTCATTTTGTCCTTTTCTTCTAGAGCCTATGTGGCTCTGTGTCCTGCGAGGCTGACTGGGCATTCTCCTGGTGGGTCACGCTGAGCTGTGGGACCCAGTAGAGCCGGATCTTGTGTGCAGCAAGTGAGGGCGGCCTACCAGGGCTTGTAGGCGGAGCCTCCACCTTTGAGGTTGGGGGCCAAGGCCTCCCATTCCCAGGGAGCTAGGCAGAGTGTACCCTGGGGTGTGGTGCTGACCTGACCCTAAGTCTGGTTGCTGGGAGTTCAGGGGTTCCACTGTACCAGGCAAGGCTGGGCGAGTCCCAGGCCTACAGTGCCAGGGCCTTTCTTCTGGGTGGGTGGGGCCCACAAGCTCTAGGATGCAGTGCAGGCCGCTCCACTTAAGTATGGAGCTCACACATGCTTTGTGCTCTGGTGGGGGGAGTCCAAGCTCTCCAAGGTCCTGTAGCTATGCTGGTCAATCCCTGATGAGCAGCTCTGGGGTCCTGGGCTGGGCTGGGCTGAGTACCTCTGTGTCCTGTGAGGCTGGCTGGGCATTTCTCTGTGGGTCTTGCTGAGCTGCAAGATAAGGTAGAGCTGGATCTTGTGTGCAGCAATTGAGGGCAGCCTCCAGGGGTGTGTTGGTGGAGTCTCCACCTTCCTGGGTGGGGGCCAAGGCCTCCCATTCCCAGGGAGCTAGGCAGAGTGTACCCTGGAGTGTGGCTCCGCCCTGACCCTAAATCTGGCTGCAAGGAGTTCAGGGGTTCTGCTGTGCCAGGGAAGCCTGGGCGAGTCCCAGGTCTACAGTGCCAGGGCCTTGCTTCTGGGTGGGCAGGGCCCGGGAGCTCTAGGATGTGGTGCAGGCCACTCCACTTAAGTATGGAGCTCGCAAGTGCTTTGTGCTCTGGTGGCGGGAGCCCAAGCTCTCCAAGGCTGTGCAGCTATGCAGGTCAGTCCCTGAAGAGCAGCTCTGGGGTCCTGGGCTGGGCTGCGCTGAGTACCTCTGTGTCCTGCGAGGCTGGCTGGGTGTTCCTCTGGTGGGTCGCACTGAGCCGCGGGACCCGGTAGAGCTGTTCTTGTCTGCTCTTAATAGACTTTCTCCAAGATAAAATTTGAACCCTGTCCCCACAGTCCATTGTCAGCTATTGGTAAAGATCCCCATGGATTACAGTCCAGTGGCTACTAGCGCTGCCCGATAGAGCTACCCTTGTGGGGAATCAAAGGGAGGAATGAAGAAGCAATTGGTGCATTTTAAAGCGTGATCCTCTGTCTGATTTCTGCGCATGGGGTCCACATTCCCCAACCATTCCTCCAACCAGGGCCACACTTTATTTTTTACTTATTTATTTATTTATTTATTTGGCACCGGGGATCTAACTCACTTGCACCTGCTAGACAGGTGCTTAAGCCACTGAGCCAAACTCCCGGCCCTAGTTTTTTGAGGCAGGGTCACACTGTTACAGGCAACTGAGTTAGTTAGAAATATTATAGGCAGTCAGATAGGGCTAGGCCCTCAAAGGAATCAGTACAGAGAACTAGATATCTTGTGACCTTGGAAGAGACGTACACCTCTTGCTGCAGGCCAGATCTCAAGACAGAAAGCAAAACAAATACAACCACACCCTAAGTATAAGCATTTGGGATTTGGGACGGATCATCTTGATAAGCCAGGAATTACCATCCCAACCCCCTACAGAAAGTAACTGATCCATTAGAATGCTCACTTACTACGTGACTTGCTTCCCCATTTGTCCCTGATTTGGTCTATTTTACCTAAACAATTAATCTTATTCGTTGACCACAGTTCTGTCCCACCTCAAACCCATCTGCCTTGGGAGTTCCCAGTTTTGCCCATCATGGTTTTACTCCATAAAAGTCATTAGAAAAGACAGACTGTTTGGCAACCCACTCGTGACCCCTTCTGTCTCTCTCAGACAGAAGCTTTCTTTCTTGCAATAAATATTTCTGTTCTTAACCTCCATTGTTCCTAAAATTCATTCTTCAATTTTAGAGAACACAAACTCATACTGGACATATTGTAGGTCAGGAGTTTCATTCCCCTATATCAGCACTATGTAACTCAGGCCGGCCTTGCGTTCATGTTGTAGCCCAAGCCGGCCTTGAACTCACAATGCTCCACCTACCTCAGACTCCGAAGTGCTGGGATTAAAGGCGTGCACCACCATGCCTGGCCCAGGGCCACAATTTAATATGCTAATAGTGGGGTTTCATAAGTTCTGAGATTAGATTTTCTACCTGAGTGATGTGAGCCAAATGGCTAGGGTTACAAATCTGTCCTTTTTAAGTAATTGCCTTTATTTTGGGGCTCATTTGCCCACCACAAATTTAATAAAGATCTTCGTGACACTATCTCCAGTAGCCAGAAGTAATGGGGCCCAAGCCTCTATGAGTCAGTTTAGCCAAATAAACCTTTCTCTTCCTTCACAGAGTGCTCTTTTCATTCTTTACACTGTCTGAACAAGTCTGGTATCCTGTTTTCTACAACAAACCCACTGAACTTCCTGAAAGCATTTTTCACCCTTATGTTTACTGTGTATGTATGTATGCATGTATGTATTTTGGTGCATGTTTGCATTTTAGAACGGGGTTTTACTTTTCTGGAATTAGTAGAGGTGCATACTTTGATCATTTTTTCTTTTCATCCCCTTTCTCTTACTTTTCCCCTTCCCTGATCTCCTTTTTTATTTTAAAAAGCAAAACAGAAGAAAAGATAGAAAAGATACCGAATTAAAACATATAGTAGGAAATCAACATCAGTTAATATATTGCATATTGTTATCTTAGAAGTAGTTGTTCAGGTTACAAGATTTAAGCATGAGGGCTGGGAGTTTGACTTAGTGTCTTAAGCACCTGTCTGGCAGGTGCGAGGTTGTGAGTTTGGTTCCCTGTGCTGAAAAAAAAATTAAGCATGAAAAAACAATCAATGAAAGCACAAACTGTTCTTTTTGATGAGCTAATAGAGATTAGTAGTATAGTTATTCATCTTGTATATATATGTACAAACACACACACACATATATATGTATATCTGTATACATATAATCTCTTCTGTTTTTCCTTTTCTCCTTTCCCTTATCCCAGGTGTTCTTTCCTTTTGAGCACTTTCTTTCCCTTTCATTATCACAATATCTATTGTATGTTTTGGATCTTAGCACTCTTTCAGTTTTTTTTTTACACTAGGGAGACAATATGATGTTTACACATGTGAGCCTGGTTTATTTCACTTATGAGTGTGGTCCCAAGTTACCTCCATTTACCTTTAAAAGCCTCAAGATTATTCTTCTTTATAGCTGAGTAATACTCCATTGTATAAAAATACTACAGCTTTTTTTATCTGTTTTGTGGTTGATCAACTTTGGGTTGTTTCCAAGATTTAGCTATTATAAATTGTGCTACTATAAACATGGGTGCACATATATCACTGTGACATGACGTTTTCAATTTTTCTGGGGAAATTCCCAGAAGGGTAATAGCTAGATTGAATGGAACTTTCAATCCTAGTTTTTTGAGAAATCTCCACACTGATTTTCATAGTGGTTGTACCAGTCTACACTTTCACCAACAGTGGAGAAACGTTCCTTTTTCCCTACAGCCCCACCAACATTTGTTATCAGTTGATTTCTTGATGGCAGCCATTCTTTCTGGAGTGAGAAAGAATTTCAATGTTGTTTTGATTTGCATTTCTCTCTTGTTTCTTACCATCTCTCCTGTACTTTTTAACTTACATTTTAGTTTTTGCATATAAAAGAAACTACATGATATTCAATTTTTTGGTTCTAACTTATTTTACTTAGCTTTATTTTCTCAAGTTCCATTCTTGTGCCTGCAAATAACATGATTTCATTCTTCTTTATGGATGAATAATAATAATAATAATAATAATAATAATATACACATCACAACACAGGTTAAACTTTGGAAACAACTCATGTAGGGAGGGCATGGTTATACTGGTACTTATTTGGGCTAGTCAGTGTGACAGTTGCTTGTCTACTTGAACTATTTCCACATCTTAACCCAAGGCGAAGAATGGAATATGAATTTCATGTGCCTAAAATTTTAATGGCACTTTGAAATTCCCAAATCTAATTCAGGACCCCACCCCTGTAAATTTTTGTTGCTGGATATGGGCCCTTGGAACCTGCTCATGTTAACCATATGATGTATTACTAGGCCATCTCTAACAATTAGTGGAACTTGTTTCTCCTTCAAACATCCATCCTACATGACCAATCATCAAATCACCTGGAGAGTATCTTGGTCATTTCAAGACAGTATATAAACAAAATTCTTGGAATTCCATGTCTTTAGTATTCATATTGTATAATTTCATCATGTTAGAATTGCTCTGGTTTGAGTGTGTCACCCAAAGATTCATGCATTGAAAAATAATTTTTGTTTTTTGTTGGTACTGGGGATCAAACTCACAACCTCGCACCCACCAAACAGGCACTTAAGCCACTGACCCAAACTCTTGGCCCTATGTTTTTCAAGGCAGGGTTGCACTGTGTAGCTCAGGCCAGCCTTGCTGACATTATAGCCCAAGCCAGCCACGAACTCACAATGCTCCACCTACCTCAGCCTCCCGAGTGCTGGGATTAAAGGTATGCGCCACCAATCCAGGCTTCACGTGTTGAAAATTAATGCCCACCGTGAGATATGAAGTGGGTAGAAATTTAATCTGAGCCAGGTATGGTGGTGCATGCCTGTAATCCCAGCTCTTGGGAGGCTGAGGCAGAAGGATCATTGTAAGTTCAAGACCATTGTGGGCTACAAAAGTGAGCAGAAGGGCAGCTGAATTGCATAGGGAGACATTGTCTCAAAAAGACAAAAAATATTTAACCTGACTGTGATATTTAGAAATGAGGTGTTTGGGAGGTCATTAGGGCCAGAAAAAGATCTTCATTTTGGATTCCTCCATCACTGAATAGTGATAGCTCAATAACAAGAGACAGAGATCAGAAGAGACACATAGTGTGCATTTACAGTTTCTTGCCAAGTAATATCCTTTTCTACTTCAGGAGTCTCCCAGCAAGAAGGCTAATATGTGATCCCTTGAACTTTGTCTTCTAAAACTGTGAGCCTAAATGAACCTTTTTGTAAAGTAGCCTGCTTTTAGTATTTTATTATAGTAAAGCTAAATCAACTAATAGAGGAGTACCGGGTACATTTGTGGCACAAATTGATTGAGTCATGAATTATTGCCTACTAGTTGCCATTATTGAACGTTACCTCACCAATACTGATAGTCTTTCACTTGAGATTTCATTCTTCTATTTAGCTGACCATATGAACTTGATATCTTCACCTAAAGAAACTTGGAAAGTAGAGGACAATTTGCAAAACAAATGAAAAACCACTCAAAAGTCTGAAACTAATGTGTAATTACTTCTTACTCTTAGTAATTTCCTTACTTCTAAACAATGTATTTTTTGTGGAAGTAAGATACTGTTGTATGTACCCTACTACTAAGAGATTAATTTTTCTATCTCTTACTGTATTCTGGGTTTTGCTGGGCACGTGTAATGCCCAAGAGAAATGCACCCTGTTCTTTCTCACACACTCCATCCTTTATGGAAAATGCTGCTTAACATTAAAGGTAATCAGACAAGGCTACTCTGTTTTCTATTGCATATTGGCCCACCCTCATTCTGTAGGGTGTACTTCTTTTCCTTCTTTGACTTGGCCCAACCTTGCTCTAAAAGAAAGATCCTGTTTCTTTTTCTGCCTTTAATGAAATTTTGCCACCATTTGTGCTTGCTTTGCTCAGGACAAAAATAACCTAGAAACTACCTCCAGAAGGATATTTTATCACCCTAAAACCTAGTAACATATTTGGCTTAGCCAACCAGGAGAAGAGGTAGACACCTCTGGGCACATTTTGTTTGTTTGTTTGTTTGTTTCTAAAATGTCACAAAATTTTTTCTTTCTTTCCTTCTTTCTTCTTTCTTTGTCTCTCTCACCTAGGCTTGGGAACTCAGGAAACTCACCTTATGGTCTTTAGGACTTGGTTCCAGCTTTTTCCATCATGTTGAAGGGGGAAGGAGAATTCAGAATCTCTGTGTTCCTTTCACCTGTAGGAGGCCAACAGGCCCACTTTATCTCCCTTTTTCTTTTCTTTCAGATTTCTGATCTCTCATTGTGAATACAAATTATTAAAGAACAGTCAGAAAGCCAGTTATTAACCCAGTTGTAGAATAGATCATTCGTGTACCATGGGTGTGACCTGGAGTTTAGCATGCCTTTTTGAGCTCATGTTTCTCTTCTCTGTAACTCTTTGCTGAGTTTTCTGTCTTTGGGGAAAAATAGATGTTAGTAACTTGGTAGCCTGCCTGAGTAGCCACCTAATTGAGTTTACTCCTTTTTATGCTTAGAGTCTCTATGTACTTTTCTCCTAGATGGCCATTTCTTTCTCAGAGTCTCCATCTTGTCTCATCACACAAGTGGCTGCCATCTTGTCTTGTCACATGACTGGACATCATTTTGGACCAGTCATGTGGATTTCACCATGTTTGTTTACCTTCCTTGTTTCTTTTAACAAAATGCAGGTAATTTACAAACATGACTGTCAGCCTGAGCAGAACAGCTAGAAAAGTTTAACTCAAGTGACTTTGCAAACTTTTTAGGGATTTTAAAATTTGTTTTCTTAAAAAAATGGTTTCCATCTCTACAGTCTTAAACAAAATATAAAGGTTTTTACTATGCGGTGTATGCTAGTGCTATTATTGCTCAAGTGTCTTCAGTCTGTTTAAATAGTTCAACATGGCTATGTTATGTAGCTCAAGTGGCTCAGCTTGGAAATAGAGCCATCAAGTGACTCATTGTGGTTAAGGGAGTCCCAGGGGTGATGAACACCATCCTGATTTCATGGGAGTTTCAAAGTGCTAGATATAGCCATCAAGTGGCTCAACACCCCTGTCCCTAAAGAGTTAATGGGCACTTATAGGAAGACAAAAAGCCCTCTGTAGGGGCTTATCACACGGGGTGCTGTGAGGGCTCAAATCGGTTCTTCTGCATGGGACACCATCCTAAGGACCTGAGACCTAATTGTTCTAGCTTTGTATAGAGACACTTTTTAGAAAATACTTGAGTCTCACAAGGGATGTTTTGTGGGCTCAAATCAGATCTCTTCTTTCTTCATAGGATACCATTTTAAGGATCAGAGACTTAGTTGTCTCTCTCTATAAACCCCAAGGTGAGTCATGGGAAACCTCATGAACCATGCCCTGCAGATTCCACTGACTTCACTACTAGACTGTATCCTTGATCAGTGGGAAAATTTCGACCCTGTCACTTTAAAAATGGAATAGCTTATCTACAATTGCAATACAATTTGGGTTCCAAGAAACTAGGAAATGGTGAGAAATGGGTTTGGAATGGCAGTTTAAATTATGAGACATTTTTAATTGAACGATTTCTGGTTAAAACATCATAGGTGAAATGAAATTCCTTATTTTCAGGTTTTGAGACAGTTTATTTCAGGAAAAGTCCAGAAACTTCTATTTAGAGTGGACCCTGAGGAAAAGAAAGATATCCTTGATAATCCTGTCCTCAGATTCTTACCTGTCTCTTAGGGGAATATGGATGTCTCCATCTGTTTAATGAAGAAACTTCAGATGAGATGCCAGACACCTATGGCCCAAGTGGTGGATATGGTCTATTCTGTGTTCAACATTCAGGATATCAAGGAAGTTCAAGAGAAAAGCTAGAATTATAACTGTTGTAATTGGCAATGATTTAAACACACACAATTTGTCTAAAGGAAAACACAAGGATAATTGAGTGCAAGAAGACATTGGGCATGTGGCTGTACCAACCCATTGCCTGGGCCCTGCTATATGTGTGAGGCAGCCAATGTACCTGACTCGTAACACTAGAGGTTTGAATGTGCCTGCTCCCAGAGAGGGCATAGACCAACAAAACCCCTCATTTATTGCTCTGAAGAGGCCCAAAGGGAACCTACAATGTCGCTGCCATGGAAATTATCATTTCCTGTGAGAAACACTGGGGAATGCTGAATGTTGTGGGTGAGCCAATTGAGTACATTCTGTTTTGATCTACTTCTCTAGGAAACTCTCCTCTGGATCTATAGCCGTAATTGGCATGGAGGGGTTGGAGTGTCTTTACCCTTTCTGTGATATGTCACTTTAAAGACCAAATTCTTCAAACTGAGTTTCTAATTTTCTCACAGTGTGCTACTCCCTTCCTAGGAAGAGATTTACTAGCAAGATTGGGGGCAAGTCTCAAACTGCAACTGACTTAAAAACACCCTCTTTCCTCTACATATCAGAAAAGAGAGAAATTGATTTAGGTGTCTTGACCCAAAGGCTCAGACAAGAAGACTACTCAGTGACATACTTTTCAAAAAGTTAGTTGGATTCCGGGAGTGGTGGTGCACACCTTTAATCCCAGCACTCGGGAGGCTGAGATAGGAGAAGTGTTGTGAGTTCAAGGCCGGCTTGGGCTACGACATGAGTGCAAGGCTGGTCTGAGCTACATAGTGTGACCCTGTCTCAAAAAACTAGGGCCGGGAGTTTGGCTCAGTGGCTTAAGCACCTGTCTGGCAGGTGCAAGGTTGTGAATTTGATCCCTGGTGCTGCAAAAAAGAAAAAAAAATTTGGAGTGGCTACTGGGTATCCACCTTGCCTGAGGGCAATAGCAGCTACAATTATACTGACTGAGGAAGGTTTAGGACAGAGACTAGTAGTCCTGACTTCCTATCAGGTCAAAATGATTCTTAAGACCAAAGGTTACTTTTGATTAACAGAGAAATTGGTTGCTGACTATCAGGCCATGTTCTTGGACACCCCAGTGTTTATTGTAAATACTCATGTTATTCTTAACCCTTCCTTTTTAACGTCTACATACCCAGAAGTTAGCCAGTCTTCTGAACAAGTGATCTTCCAGACCTATGCAAGCAGACGGGACACCAATGACCTGGCCCTCTAAGATCCTCAAGGGTTGTGGTTCACTGATGGAAGTAACTTTGTCCAGGAAGGACATCAAAAGACAGGTTATGCATTGTTAGCACACAACAGGTCACTGAGGCCAAACAACTTTGCTAAAGGGACCTCTGCTCAAAAAGCAGAACTCATACCTCTTACTTGGGCATTGATATTTTAAAAAAGGCAAAAGGTTATCTATCTGTAATGACTCCAAGTATGCTTTTCTATTGCTACATGTTCATGCACCAAACTTCAAAGGAGCTGCTGACAGATAAGCAATCAGCTATAAAAACACATGCAGGACATTTTACAGTTCTCGGACGTAGTGTATCTTCCCAAGCAGGTTTCTGTTTTTCATTGCAAGAGATCCCAAAGAAACACATCTAAAGTATCCTTGGGAAATCAAAAGGCTTATAAGGAAGCAAGAAGGGCAGTCCTGTAGCCCCTCAGCATCCTGACCTTATTCCCAGTTCTGGAGGAGTCATTCTAGTCCTTCCTCGCAATGCAGTGACAGTTTATAAAAATCCTATATGGGAAATGGTCACTAGAATTTTCACAGGACTAAAAAGAAAACTATTCTTGAGAAACCCCAGAAGACCCAAGGCTACTCTTCAGAAAGCAAGACTCCGGTGTTGTTCTGGGTAAAGATAAGTAGAGACAGTAATGACCCTAATTCAACACAGTTTAAATGGGCACCTGTATTGAGGCTTCCATTATTAATTAGATCCTCTATGTGGGCAATGTTGCTAAGGATATGTCTCTCAGGCTCTTGAGAATTTATCTAACCTCTCTCCTTGCCATACTTCATCCTTCACAAGAAGCATGGGAATATGACCTGCTCCTCATATTTGGGCTCTGCATTCCCAACATAGTAGTAAAGTTTCTTTCTCCAAACAGACAACTCAATGGTTGAGGCCGGATGGGCCTCACTCCAGGCAGGACCGCACCAACGCGACAAAGGAGACGCGGAGACCATGCTGATGGCGCAGATCCGGTTTAATGTGGAAGTGCAGCAGGCTATATAGAAGGTGCGGGCCAATAGGGAGTGAGAGCCAATGAAGGGACAGTATCTAGGCAGACTTAGGTCTGTATAGTGGGTGTGGGCCAATAGGGAAAAAGGGGAGGGCAGTATCCAGGGAGAGGAGCAGAAACAGCAGTCTCCTAGGGGATGTTAGCTGATTGGTGGTAAGTTTGTGCAGACCAGCGGCAGGAATAGGCCACAAATGGTCACTAATTCTTTTCTCATTTTCTATGATTTTTTTTGAGACATGGTCTTGCTATGTGGTTCAGACTGACCTTGAAATCAGAGTGATGCCTCCTGCCAAACTGCTGGGATTACTATCATGTGCCACCACACCTAGCCTCTCAATGTCTTCTAACAATTTTTCTCTTCAACTCAGCCAGTGAGACACAACACCTCAAAGTACTTGGAGAGCACATAATCTCCGGTATGCAAGATCTACTGCCTCTTCCAGCAGAAAACAGAGACCTCCATCCTCTCAGCACCACAGGCAGAATTGTAGGGATGTTTTCTAACAACCATGGATGTTTTAACATTTGAATACCTGTAGAATATTAACAAACTGTTACATATTTTACACAGAAAATTAAAAATCAAAACCATGCCTAGCATTATAGCATGGCAATCATGATGACATTTTGTAACACACTTGAATTTGCATTTTTGAAATAAGATTCCCCCTTTTTGGTCAATCATTCCTATCTAACACATAAGAGGCTTTTACTTAACTTGATTACTTTTAGTGGGATGTACATCTCATAAGTTTTATTAAAGGCAGGTGTCTGAATCTGAAACAAAATTCTATTTTTTTTTTTGAGGCAAAGTTCTGTCACCATAAACAATCCCTGTTTTACATTTTGGAAGACCTTTACATCTGGAGGCATGAATACATTTAATACACCATGAGATTAATAACAATCGTTTGTCATGGCCATATGAAAACTTTGTATGGGCATCTTTAAATCAAGAACTTTATAGCATAGAAAATTTAATCTTTTGAAGATGACCAATGTGAATATATTACAATAATATATTTTTATAACTTTAGTTGGGGTGTCTCCCATAAGGTATGGAGATCACTGGAGTCTCTGATTAATGAACAGGAACTGGCTAAATGTTACAGACAGCTGCTTTCTTATTCATTAATTAGAGTCCTGTCTAACAATCTCCCCTTACCCTAAGGGATTTTTATTTAATTATCTTAATAACAATGTTTTGATGACTTATGAAAAACCCAATATAACATTTAACATATTATTTATGAACAATGAGAGATTCTCAAATCATAGTAAGCAACAGTACACATTATATTTACACAATCAATTTAGGCATCATTTTGACTAGCTGGGAATCCAGGTGGAAGCATGCATTTTAAGTCTATGACCTAAATTAAATTTTGATAATATGACCCAAACTTGCAAAAGAAAAAATGAGAAAAATTGTCGAGCTTAAAAAACAAACAAACAAACAAACAAAAAAAAACAACAACAACTGTTCACAAAACAGACAAATGGACAAACATGGACAGAAGTTCTGTAAAGATTGAAACAGACATAGAAACAAGAACACAGTTTGTATGTGTCTGCAAGAACTCTCTAAGTTCCTGGGGGGCTATATATACACTTGTATGATGCCCCTTTGCTGAACTAGCTGGCTTCTTACACCCTGTGTTCTCAGGGCTGGAACAACTGTTCACCTCCAGCACTCCATGTCCTCACGGTGTTTCTCAAGTGCTCCATTCCAATTTGGGCACTCCTGTATGGGCATTTGCGCTTTTGGCTCCACGCGTGTGAGTGAACACTAGCTCAACTGACTCCCAACAACCACTTATAAACAGACAAACACATCCACAAAGCAGACAAACTTCTTACAAAATCAGGTTGCACTCAAATATATATATATATATATATATATATATATTTTTTTTTTTTTTGTGCAGC
>RJWM01045191.1:0-12913 GCA_004363535.1 Dasyprocta punctata | reverse complement strand
GATAGTTGCCCCCAGATCAATTTTTATCTTTATTGTAGGTGTCCACCATGACAGCCATAATTAACTTCTTGACTCCCATACTTCCCAGACTCTTTCCTGCTCCTGACTGGAAGATCCTCACCATTCTTGCCCCTTGGTGACAGTAACCAGCATGTGTTGGGTATTTTTTATGTGCTGTCACAGTTTTGTGTGGGTGACATGCATTCATTCCGTGATTTTCACAACCACCCCTTGAGATGGGAGTCATTATTATTCTCACCCACTAGAAAGTATGCTGCAGGGAGAAGGGAATTCTCTCTGTCTTATTCAACACAGCCTGCTGCAAGGATGTGTTGCATAAATGAGCCCTACAGACGAGGGGACTGACCATAGCTGGGCATAAGATGGCACAACTCGTAGCCAGTGGGACAAGGCTTCGCCAAGACTGTGGCGTCATAGCCCTGCAGATTCACTAATCTCAGCCTTTAGGAGCAGTATCAATGTCTACTCCCCTGGGCAGTTGGAAGGGAGATGGGTCCTGTGTCCATCTCCCCACTTCTGTCTTTCTGTCTTTTGTGGGATTGCTTTGGGCAGGAGCGCCAGCCCCACAGCACCTTCGAATTCTGTGCTGCTTCCTCGCAGGCCTCCTCTCTCTGCTCCTCTGGGCTCCTGCCCCTCCTGTACTCATTTTGGGTTCCTGGAATCTATGCTCAGCTTCACATTTCACCTCTGGAGGCCACGTTCTGATGGTGACACTGTCCAGGCCGCTTTCCTGGGGTCTGTTATGCTGTATAGCGAAAGACACCATTCAGATTTCCACCTCCGTCCAGGCTTTGATCTGCTCACAGATCAAAGAACTGTGGTTCCTGCTTCCTCTCAAACTTGGAAATGAGGCAGTAAAGGCCAAGCTGGGCGTGGCCCGCCAGCTCCTCCCTGACTTCTCCTGTGGCCTCAGCAGGGACAGGACAGTCTAGGATCATTTATCAGGCCCTTTTAGAAGCCCAGCAAGGGGCTAGTGTGAGTTTGCCTGTCTGCAGCATGGCCCCACAGTGTGCTAATATTGCAAAGCCTGGCTTGACGCCATGCAAACATTTGGCAAAGGGGAAATGCTGGGACTTCCCAGATAGGGGCAGACGGAAGCGACGATTGGACTTCGTTCACTACTGCATTCGCGCTGACCTGACATGCCATGAAGGAAAGAGCCAGGGACCCAACAACTGATAATACAGACTAAAACTAAAACTCTAGATTTTTCTTGTTGGAGGACTAGGAATTCACTTCTAAAGCCACGAGCCTATGAGGAAATAGGATGTGATGCTTTGTAAGCCACAATACCATTTTCTCTTTGGGAAGAGCCCAGTCCTCAGGAAGCCAGCCAGGGAAGGAAATGGTCGGTCTCCTGTGGTCTCGTTTCGATTCCTGGCTCCAGGAATTGGTGACTCATACCCACGGTGACTTCAGCCTGAGCCAGGCAGCGGCTTGGAGCTGGGAAAAGAGGTCATTACTGTAGGTGACTAAACAGCTTCCAGCTGAGGTAGCGGAATCTAGTGCCACTAAGGAGAAAGATGACATCGACCTTTTCTTTTCCACACACTGGCAGATTTTTATTCTCTGCATGAAATAGCTGACTTGATAGCTTCAGACATTAAGTTTCCACAGATGCAAAATTGTGGGTTGTTCAAATTTGAAAGTTCTTTAGAGATTTTCTCCTCCATCTTTTCAAGTTAGACATAGGGAAACTGAGGCAAAGAGTCAATAACTTACTCAAGATGACATAACTTGCTAATCAAGGTTTATGAGTGATACCTCTGAGTCTAAGGTTTTTGCCGTGGAAGGTACAGAGATGCCTGCATGGGCCATCTGGTCATTTAGAGTACAGGAATCTGAGGACAGAGTATTCCTTCGTGAGTGGTACTTCATTGACACTGCTTTTGGTATCAGGATATACCAGTATTTAGTATGCTGATACTCAGTGACACTGGATGCACACAATGTCTCAATATCATCTAGAAAGAAATGGGAGGACAAAGACCAGTGACCACAGAGGA
The DNA here is from genome assembly GCA_004363535.1 of Dasyprocta punctata. NCBI lineage: Eukaryota > Metazoa > Chordata > Mammalia > Rodentia > Dasyproctidae > Dasyprocta > Dasyprocta punctata. The sequence goes on along the minus strand of RJWM01045191.1, from coordinate 10,886 downwards.
GCTTGTAGAGCTCTAGAGTGCTGGATCTTGCTGGCCATAGTGGGAAGAGGGGCTCCCTGTCCACTGCACCTGCTCTGCCTGCTGTGATCACAGTGCTCATGGGGTGGACTGTGCTTGTTGATTTACCTAAGCAGAGAAATTTGTTTTCCAGAATCCCCTCCCTCCCAGGCTGGGTTAGAGTTGGTGAGAAGTGTGAAGTTTTAAAAGCAGGGGAAACACAGTGACTGTTACCCTCTACAGGTCTTTGCAGGGACCTGTATAGAGACAGGGGAACAGAGCTGGCTGCCCTCTGCACTCAGTTCCCATCAGTAGCCCACCGAGCATACCACAAACACAGGTGACAGACCTCCCCTAGGTCTCTATCCAAAACCCCTTCCCTGCCCCACTTCAGTCTCTGAGGTATGATTAACCCCTCCTTGTGACTGGTTGGTGACGCCTCTTCCACACATTCCCTTGCTCACTCCCTGAGTGATTCATGTGGGATCTCCAAGAACTGGAAGCCCAGGGCCACCAATTGCCTCACCTTTCCCTGTAGGTGGCAATCGGAAAGGAAATGAGGTGGCACGGGAGGGACCAGGAAGCTCTCCCATCCTATGCAGGCAGACACAAGTTGCCAGCACCTTCTCTTAAAACCTCCAAGGTACAGAAGGGATGATCCCATGAAATAAATCAAAATCAAGTCATTTCTGTGAAGCCCTAAGAAAAAACTAAAGTCAGGTGACTACAAAAAAGGGTGACAAAAACTATCACAAAAGACACTATCAGAACCACAAACTTGCCCAAAGGCCATCAAAATTTTACCCCCAAAAAGTTCTGCAAAGACATTTGGCCAGCAACTGCCCATTTACCCTGGCACTCTTGCCACCCTTCTCATTTATTATTGCAATCAAGAATCAGTACATCGAAACAAGCAATGGTAGAACAGGTGAGATTTTGGTGATTCTTAGAGACAGACTAAATGTATTTAGCATAAAGAGTTGCACGTAAGTCTTTTGGGGGCCAGGGGATATGTTCCCCAAAGCTTCACGTCCTCATAGGTAGGACTTCTGAAAGGTGGCTGGATCACGGGGGCCCCGTAGCTAAATGTGATGTTAGGAGCTGGGGTCTGGCTGGAGGAAGAATGACCTGGTAGGGTACATCTCCCTCACCAGGCCCTCAGGTCACTTCTCTTCCGGCTACCGTGAGGCAGGCAGCTCTCCTCACCCAGGTCCTTCCTGCCCTCCTGCCTTGGGACCAGCCAACTAGGGACTACATGCATGAGACAAAATAAACTTCTGCTCTTAAAAAATTCCCAACAGCTTACGTAACATTCTTCCTTTTGTTTTTAAAAACTACCCCTTGCCTCACCCTCCTTGTCTATGCAAGTGGTTTAATCTGGTACGCACGACCCCGACTCCCGCATAAACTTGCTCTCTTTGGAGAATCTCTATTATTTCAGTGGATGTTTCCAACTCTGACAGCGAAGAACAGCAAGGGGAGGGGGTGGGAGCCACCCATCCTAGAGGTCTGCCCACCAGGACAGCCCACTAGCCTTTCCCAAGTCTTCTCAGCCCTTCTGCCCTGACTCCTCCCCTCTCTGGTGGTCCTGAGCTGGGCTGCAGGTTTCAGACATCCCAGCTGTCTAACTGATCTGCAGAGTTGGAGAGCGAGTGTCCTCCTTAATCTAATCTGACAGTTCCTATTTCCCGTCCCTTCTGGGACCCGTTAAGTTTTGAAAATCAATCTTACAAGTATGACAATTAACTAAACTTTGGGAGCCCCTAGAAAAGATATAATTTGTAGCTTTTCTCATTAAGTTTCACTCTGTCATTTAAAGACATGGCATGACAGTGGACAGAAAGTTGGAATATCATTTGAATGAACTTCCTGATGCCTACAAAAACAAATTTTAATGCCTCCAAGTTTGACAACTCACCACATTTAGCTCGCCACATTCTGGCAAAGTTCTACATGGTGAAGAATGCCACTAAATCTGACAATTAGGACATGGAGTGCTTTTTTACAAGAACTTCCCTTGTTTCTTCTTTTTTGGGCAATACAAATTTTTTCCTTTTAAGATGTGGATTGATTTTATGTTTCTTAACCGCTGAATCAGCAGTTTCTGAGAACACTGATATGCAGGCTGCTGAGCAGATGTTAGAGCAAGAAAGAATTCTCTGGTCAAATAAAAATGTGGGGAAGGCTGGCTTCATTTCTGAAAAATTACCGAATGCCCCTGTGGCACAGGGAGCTGTGTTGTACACAGTGAAATATGGTTGCCTGGGCCCACGGTCTGCTAGAACACAGCTAAACGAACCCACTGACTGGCAGCTTCCTGGACGTGCAGAAGATTTGTGTAGTGAGGCCCAGAGGGAATTCTGTGCCACGTTTCCCAAGCTGATTGGACCAAGCTGCTGCTGCTTCCCTTTCTTTTTCAATTTACAGAGAAGAGCTGGTTGTCCGTTTTCATGAATGGGTACCCATTTATGAAAAGCAGACCTAAATCAAATAAAATCCTGAAATTAAGTGATCTGTGTAAGAATGTATTTCTTAAAAAGTGACACTGGAACTCTTGTCCAAGTTGAATCTTTCATCATTTGTAACAGAAAGAGGTCATTCACTTTTCATGACACATGCCCAGAGTGTTCACATCATATTTGATAGTGGAGTTGGATTTTGGTAATCTTTAACATTCAGTAATGCTTAGTAAAACAAGTGCTTAAGCAAGCTACTGTAGTTTTGATAATTCCCAAAGCAAAAAGGCAAAGCAAAGCAAAACAAAACAAAACAAAACTAGATCATTGAAGTATGGCTGTGTTTGTACTTCTCTCATGCAAGGTTAGTACAGCTTGGTGGGTGTAGTTGAGGAAGACAGTGGAGATACTGGACTGCTCAGGGGAAGGACCATCCAGAGTCTGCTGATGTCCCCTCAGACGTCATCTTCCCTGGTGGCCTTGGAAAAAGAGGGGCTTCTCCCCCGTCTGCTGCAGGGTTAGCTCCAGCTGGCCCCCTCCCCGTGACCCCCTCTTGCCTGGGTCCCGGTGCCCATGAGCTCTGTCATCCTCCCTTGACATCGTGCTGCCGTCACAAGTCTCACTGAGCAGGGACCCAACAAGCCCGCCACATCTCACCTCCTTCTGCACGATGCTGTGGGGGCGCAAACCATTTCTTTGTAAAGGGCTGGGGAAGCGAGGATGCAACAGTATTGCTTAACCATTTCCCCACAGGTGGGGAATTTCTGCCCTCAGAGGCTTAGATCACCTCTGCCTTCTTTGCACGCATACTCTCCCTTTTTAAAGTTGGATACCTTGAGGTTTAACTTATGTGTGGTGAAATTCGCCTTTGTTAACGTGCAGTAGCTTCACGAATTTTACCAAATGCCACTGTCGTGTAAACATCACCACAGCCGCAACACAGAACACTTCTGTCTCCCCCCCCCCCCCCCGTTCCACTGTATTCCGCCACCCACATGCCTCACGCCAGCCCTTGGCCACCACTGAGGTTTTGAGACTGTTACAAGTCAGGTATTAAAAAGGAACTATACAGAGCGTAGGTTTCCTTAGTGTAATATTTTTAATGCACATGCACATGGTGTGTAGCCGTGGGGTGTGTTCATTCTAACTGCTCCATATCACTCCAGCACGTGGGTGTAGGGGTCTTCTAAAAAGCCATTTGTCACTGGGAGGGTAGCTCAGTGGTAGAGCACCAGCCTAGCATGTGCAAGGCCCCGAGTTGCATCCCTCGTGCCAAAAAAGATTGAGCTGTTTTTCATTTTTGGTACAATTATAATAAAACCACTAGGAGCATGTCAATAGGTTTTTGTGTGAACGTTATGAATTTTCATTTCTTTTGGGTCAGTGGCTAGGAATGGGATTGCTGGCACATGGGACAAGTGGATGCTTAATTTATTAAAAGCTGACAAGCAGGTTTTAAAAGTGTTTGTTACCTTGCTTTCCCACCAGTTCCTGATATTGTCGAGGTTTTTTTTTAAAGAAGGTTTAAAGAACATGTGCCGGTACTGCGTCTCCCTGTGGTTTTAATGTGTCCGTGATGGGGCTGTAATTTGTATGTCTTGCAACTTGGTGGCTCTGAATTAAGCATGACTGTCTCACAGGGCGGGAAGGGATGGTCACATCATCTGGTATGAGCTGCCCGATGGGACAGTCCTGCGTGTACCACCTGTGGATCCAGCCGGTGGGAACGTGTGAATCTGCTCCTACTGGATAGCTAATGATGTCGCATGCCTTTTGTCGGCTTCTGTCTCTTCTTTGCTGTCTCTATTCAAATCTTTGAACTGTTTTTAAAAAATGAATGGTATGTTTGGTTTTCTTATTCTGAAATTTTGAGGATTCTCTACTCATTGTAGGTATAAATGCCTTATCCAACATGAGTTTTGCAAATATTCTCCTAGCATGTGTCTTGCCGATTCATTTTTCTAGCTGGGTCTTTGAGTAGAGCAAGAGTGGTAGAGTCTGATTAACTCTACCGTAATCGATTCGGTTTTTCCGTGTTTCTGCCTCTCCTTTCATTGGCAGTCAGAGTCAGCCTGGGTTCTGGGAAGCACTGTGGGGTCCGCCCCCTAAAGGCCTGGGGAAGGGCTTTTCTCTTCCTTTCCCCATTTCCCATTTCCCATGGGTCGTCCTCAGTACTACAAGTGATAGGGTTTCCTTCAGCCATCAGCAACCCAGGTCCTTTTCCAAGGAGAGATGGGGTCAGGCAGGGCTTCTGGTCCTCCCGCTGCAGCAGCCTCTGCCCTGGTCACCCACCCCTGGAGGAGGCTTGCTCAGCCTCCCGCCCACCCCAACTCCCTCCCAGGGTGGAGATCGTGGCCATGGGGACGGCCTTCCTTGGTGTCTGTGGACTCCCTGGGCATCACCTTGGCAATTAACCATTCCCTTGCACCTTAGCTGGGCTCCCCTCACCTGTATGGGGCAGCTCCTCCTCACTCCATCTTCATTCGCGGCTTGCATCCCAACTCCTTCAGGGGGCCTGTTTCTTCTTCAATTTTATGCACAATTTAAAACAGTATGTTTTAACAGCATGGCGACACACGTCTTTAATCCCAGCACTCGGCAGGCTGAGGCAGGAGGATTGCTGTGAGTTTGAGGCCTGCCTGCACTACAAAGTGGGTTCAAGGCCCAGCATGCACTGCATAGTGAGACCCTGTCTGAAAAAGACCAAAACAACAACAGCAACAACAACAACAACAACAAAACGGTACGCGTTTAATCAAAAGTGCCAGAAAAAGCACCAGCCATTTACTACATCTCTCTGACACTGATTACGATGCTGCAAGAAGACTGGAGAGAATGCATCCTGGGTTATTTTGATTACTTAGTCGTGTCTTCAGTAGTACTAACTTCCAAGTCCAAGTCTCTTCCTTAAGTTTATCATGCACTATTAGAAAAGGTGGTGACATCACTGGCCATTCCTTTTTTTGGGTGGTACTGGGGATGAAACCCAGGGCCTTCATGCTTTATTCCCAGTCCTTTTTTATTTTGTGACAGTCTTTAAATCACTAAATTGCCTAGGCTGGGCTTAAACTCACTATCTGCCTGCCTCAGCCTCCCAGAATGCTGGGATTATAACTGTACCACCACTCTTGGCTGGACATTGCTTCTTTACCAACCCCGTGTTCGAAGGAGGAAAAGTAGTAAAAAGAAAGAAATCCTGCATCTGTCACATGTCTTGATGCAGATATCCAAATCTACTATAGTTAATTTAAGGGGAAAAAAGGTTTATTAAAGAATAATAAAGAGTTTACAAAATTTCTTGATGTCATGGTGTAGATCTAAAATGCCCTGCAAAAAGTCTCACATGTTTGGAAGTTGATTGGCCCTTAGGGGTGCTATACCTGTCAGGACATGGAGCCTGGTTGGAGGTGGGTCACTGGGATATGAGCTGGAAGGATGAATTCTTGTCCTAGGCTCCTGCCTTTTCTCTGCTTCTGGACTGCCATGGGTTGAGCAGCTTTTCTCCACCAGGTCCTCCTACCATGCTGTTTCTGCCTTCCAGCCAGTTGACCATGGACCAAACCCCCTGACACCATGAGCCAAAATAAACTTCTCCTTTAAACTTTGGGTGTGAGTGTATTAAAAAGCGACTAATACACTTGGAAAGGCAGGACATAGTCTTTCTAAGTGATGCAGTTAGGGACAGACATGGAACAACGTGCAAGCAGAACACAGGACTATTGTGCATGAAGTGAGCCAAGACTGCAGCCTCCCTGAAGCAGCTGTGACCCAGCACAGCAGCTCAGGAAGAAGCAGAGATTTTCATCCCCACGCACACCAAAAAAACCCAGCCATGTGCTCACTTACGGAACCCACTTATAATGCCACAGTGCACACTTCATCAAACCAAGGCTGAAAGCATCTGTTTCAGCCACAATAAGCCTTTGAAGGATGACGCATAGATTTCAAACGTGAGGCCAGAGATCATTTATGGACAAGGAGGCTGAATGGTTCTATAGCATTGGTGAATTCTGTCCATTGGAAGCTCAAATTTTTATAGGGTGTGGTGGTGCATGCCTGTAATCCCAGCACTGGGGAGGCTGAGGCAAGAGGATCAAAAATTTGAAGCCAGCCTGGGCTAATATGGTGAGACCTTGATTCAAATAATAATAATTTAAAAACCCAAACAACAAGAACAAAAAACAAACAAACAAACAAAATAACAAGCAAACCTCCCCCTTCCCCGAGGAGTTCTTAGCAAGACAGGAGAGAGAAGAAAGGCTACTGGTAGGTAAACCACTCATTCAAATATCTGGGCACTAACTACATGCCAGACACTGTTCTGGGTGTTGGGATTACATCAGGGTGCAGAGCAAAAGTTATTCTTGTCTGCAAGGAGCTTATAGCCTAGTGAAGAAAGCCAGACATTATTTATTAAGTATTTAGTATTGAGATATGTTACCCTGGACCCCGAAAAGGTTAAAGATATTATATCACAGTGGTCCACACAAGACCATGTTTGTAGCAGGGTGACTCATTAAAGTTAAATCGCGGAAGTGGCCTACATGTCCAACAGATGAATGGACAAAGGAAACAGAGTGCTAGACTCTAAGCTGGGCACTGAGCTCTTGCAAGAGTGAGACCTCAGCAGAGCCTTGACGGAGGGGAGCTGGGGGCCGCTGCATGGCTCTCTGAGGACCAGCTGGCCCTCTGTCTGGAAGTCCCTGAGACTGATGTGGCCCTGGCCTGTGCACGGGACAGCAAGGAGGCCAGCGTGACTGGAGAGGAATAAGAGGGGAGCGCCTGGGGAGGAGTGGGAGCTGGTACTCATTTTAAGGACCCAAGTGGTTTTTAGCAGGACCTGCACTACATTGCTCAGACTGGCCCCAGACTTCTGGGCGGAAGCACTCCTCCTGCCTCAGCCTCCCGGGTAGCTGGGACTTCAGGCGCATGGCACTGTGCAAACTCGAGTTTTCAGACCAAATAAATGCAAAGGAGTGGGGTTGTGGGCTGCGGGGGAGAGGGGGAAGATGACCTGCTGTGCTGCGGGCAGCTGACCAGGGGCAAGAAGGGAAGCAGGGCCCGTCTTAGGAGCCGAGGCAGCGGGAGGCTGCGGGCCTGAGGGGGAGGTGGAGGGTGATGGCTGCACACAGAATGTAGCTAGGGCAGAGCCGGTGTGGTTTGCTTGTGTGAGGGGGTGGATGTGAGCTGGGGAAGAACGCTCCATCAGAGGACGCCAAGGCCCAAGGTCGCGTCCCTAGCCACTGGCAGGGCGGCGCTGTCACCCACAGGAAGGGAGGCCGAAGAGGCACAGGTCGGAGGAGGCGATGACCAGAGATCAGGTGCGCAGTGGCCTGCGCGCTCACCGGCCTGCAGACAGGGTCGGAAGCAGCAGCAGCTGGTACCACGTTTTAAACAGGAAGAGCTCTTCTCCCTTCAGACACAAGGCCTCCCTCCCAGTTAACAAACTCCTTCCACGCTTCCAAAAGGCAAATGGGCCTTTAGCACGTTTGTATTTCTTGAGAGATTTAATCAAGATAAAGCTGCTGAGTTACACAGTCTTGAGCAGCATTACAGATCCTCCTGCACCCGCTCGTGGCTCGGGCTCCTGGGGCTTGGAGGGGGGCCGGACGCTGTAGTAGAAGGGCGGGAAGCCTGCTCCCAGCCTGCTCCCCCCACTCAGTAGCCTGTACACCTTCAAGTCAGGGGGAAGTAGACTGCCTACCATTGCAAGCTTTTAAACCATATTTTTATCTAACACCTATCAGAGGGCCTGGCCATCTGTTCATCCACTCCACACTACTTTCAGCTTCCTATCATGGGCCGGGCATCGTGCTAGAAGTGCGTGCACCACTATGAGGGAGGCCAATAGTTCTCGCCTTTCTGGAGATCACAGTGGGAAAGCAAGAGAGCCATCCAAGGAGAAACTAGAGTGCCCAGCGCACCTGTGAAAACCTGCTTAATCTCACCACGGAGGAGAAGTGAACATCAAAGTCTCAGTAAGCGATCATTCTCCCCCCAGTAGATTGGGATGGAGAAAGATCGGTAGAGGAAAACGGGGAAACAGGAGATCTCTCTCAGTGAAGGTGCAACTCAAAGTGTGCAACTACTTTGGCAGTGAGTGACAGCATGCAGGGGATTGGAAAGCCTGTGTTGCTGTCCCTTGAAATTCCACTGGAGAGACGAACGTGAGTACTTGGGTGACGCCCACAGGTGTTCGCTGTAGTGCTCATAGTGATAGAAAAATCTTGGACGCAATCTAATTGTCGGCAGGGGATTCAGTGAATGGACTAAGATTCTGGAGTTGAAACTGAGTGGGCCACATGGATCACCATGGGAAAACGCTCCAGAAGACTTGAGTAACAAACAGGAAGTTACGAAGACACCCTTTGCCTAATTGAAATGCAACACAAAACAGTATTCTATGTAAATATGGAGCAAACTGTAAAATACACATGGGGAGGAAGAGAAAGAGGAATGAAACGGATGGAGGGGAAAGCAGGCTTGCTACATCTGCGATGATTTATTACTTAAAAAAAAGAGCAGCAAATATGGTGAAGTACAAGTATTTATTAAATCCAGGAACTTGCACAAGTGGTTATTACACACACTTTCCTGTACACTTGAAATAACTTATAAAATGTATCGTGGAAAAATATATAGAACATAAAGTTTACCATTTGAATAATTTTTCTGTGAGCAGTCCTGGGGCAATTGAGTCCCTCTTTGTCATTGTACAACAGTCACCCCCATCGCCCCAAGATATTTCATCTTCCCCAGCTGAGACGGGATCCATGCGAGGCCAGCACCACCTCTCCTCCCCGGCCCTAGCAGCTGCCGTCTGCTTCCTGCCTTTCCAAATATGGTGCCGGGTCCCTCACTGCAGTGGAATTACGGGGAATTCGTCCCTTTGTTGTTCCTCCCAAAGCTTTTGTTACGTCTTGCATGCTTAGCATAATGCTTTCAAGGTTCAGCCGAGCTGGGCAGTGTGTGGGGATTGCCTCCCTGTTGAAGGATGGATAATATTCCATTGTGTGCCTGTGCCACGTGCTGCTGATCCGTTCACAGGTCCATGCTAAAGCTCTGCCACACTGAGTCAGTGCCCATGCACAGGGGTGTGTGGTCCACGGAAGTGTCATGTGTCACGGGCTCTTTGTCACCCCCAGGCACCATGGCCTGAGCCACTCACACCAGCTGCTGCACCCTCCGTCAGCGGCGGGCTGGCCGTGGCAGTTGGTAGCCCTGGGCCCCTGGCTTCTGCCCCTCTGTACGTCGATGCCCCTGCCTGCGACACTCTGGCTCAGGCCTCGCCACTTCCTTCTTGTCAAAGCCAAGAGAGAAAACCATCCTGGCAACCGACAAGCAGTCAGCGTGGGGACTGGGATGCATCCTGTGTCTCTGGTCCCCAGCCCAGACCCACCCAGTGCTTGTGCCCAGCCCTCTGCCCGCTGGGCACCGTGCCCATTGCTGCTGACTGTCTGAGTGGTCCCAGATGCCCCTGCCGGGGTTCCGAAACTCAAAGCCAAAGGCTGGTCCCTCCTTCCAGGGGCCCCCAGACCCGCATTCTATTAGAAAGGACGGGTGATGTGTGGCTGCAGTGGGGGGTGGGGCAGGCTGGCCGTGCAGCTGGAGGCGTCTGAGGGGCCCACGGAAGCGAGTTTGCTCACTGATCAGCGAAGCCAGCTCTGAAGCACTTTAGCACATGGGGATACAGGAAGGACCAAGAGGACTGGAATGCAGAGCGGGTCAAACTGGTCTACGCGAGGCCATGCTGCTGGTCTATTTAAAGTGTGTGTGTATACGTGTGTGTGCGTGCGTGCGTGCATGTGTGCATGTGTGTGGGGGGGCAGTACCTGCGGGGGTGCCCCCTGCACCGCCGAGTGGTCTCTTAGCAACATCCTTCAGAGCCTCAGGGCTCCTCGGGGCATGATTTAAATTCACTGTCTCCTCTGGCCTTATTTAATCTTCATGAAGCTCTGTGGTCTAAGTGTGGCTGTCCCCACACAGCAACTGTGAAATCAGCCCCAGTCCCCAGGTTGGAAGAGGCTGTGTCAGGAGAACCAGGCCCCGATTCTCCTCTGGGTTAGAGGCACGTACAGCAGCCCATCAAAGGGGGACGCCTCCTGGGCACCGCGGGACTGAGCAAGGCTAGATCCTCCCCTTTCGGGAGGCCCACCGGGCACAGAGAGCAACTTGTACCTGTGGGGAAAGCTGCAAACCTGGTCTCCCAGGGACCCACAGCATGGCTTTGGGGCCTCCCTTCCGCCTCCGGGGCTCCTCCTTGCTCGCCAGCTGGAGAGCCCGCAGGCTGCAGGCTGGCTGGCTGGTAGGCAGCACACCTGGCCAGCAGCGGGGTGTTTTAGCTGTTCCCCCAGGAGGATGGAGAGAACAGGACACAGAGGGGAGAAGAAGCACTTGGTTGCTGGAGGGTTGGTGGACATTAAACTGGAGGAG
>RJWM01045190.1:0-12913 GCA_004363535.1 Dasyprocta punctata | reverse complement strand
GCTATCCCTCTTCTGGGCATTTTCCCAGAAGAATTAAAAACATCACACCACAGTGATATCTGTGCACCCATGTTTATAGCAACCCAATTTGTAATAGCCAGATCTTGGAAACAACCCAAGTGCCCATCAATCAAAGAATGGATAAAAAAGATGTGGTATTTTTATACAATGGAGTACTACTCAGCTATTAAGAAAGATTATATTGAGACTTTTATAAGTAAATGGTCACGACTTGAGACCATACTCATAAGTGAGATAAACCAAACCCACATGTGTAAATACCGTATTGTCTCCCTAGTTTAAGAAACAGAAAAGTATATATGATCCAAAATCTACAATAAATACTATGGAAGGGTAAAAAACAGCTCAAAGAGCAAAGATAATTGGGAAGGGAATGGGCGGAAAGAGAAAAGGGAAGAGGAAAAGATATAAACCTGTGTATATTTATATGTAAGATAACTAAAAAGAACACTGCTCAATGTACTCGTTATTGAGAAGGAACAATTAATACTCATATGATTAAATCATTCTTGCATGTCTATATCTGTTAATGTAAGAAACCATTTTAAAGATAACGATGTGCAAATTGCAACCATTGTCAAGCTTCTATCTTCCGGTTTTGTAAACCTGCAATGTTGTGTATTTACTCTAGTTGTTTGCTTGTCTCTTTTGCTTGTTGTTTTTACTATATATGTCGTTTTTTTTGTTGTTGTTGTAGTTTTGTTTGTTTTGTTTTTCTTCGCTCAAATAAAATTAAAAAAAAATTTTAGAAAAGGAACCAATTTAGTGGGCTGAAAACACAAGTGTATGGAGCAGTGTCTCAGTTTTTCATACCTAGTGCTTTCACTCACAGAGTCTGCCCAGGGCAGATTTCAAACACATTTAGTTTATAATCAAACAAGTGAGAAGTGTGTCAGTTGAGTTGGATAGGAAGGTGTGGCTCTAAACTTAAACTCTGATTGACTGAATGAGGTTGTCACTTGTTCTGGCAAGACTTGATCGACAAAGAAAAAAACGGATGTTTGAGCAGGAGATTCTGGCCCTAGACATTTATAAAGTTGATCCATGTAAGAGAAGGCAGAAAGACATGTCAGCACCCAGGACTGTGAACCTACACATGGCAAACCCAGAACCTCTGCATCCGTCTACAATTCGCTCCTCATCAACTTGCATGCTATTCATCCAGCTCCCTTGTTTTGGTGTGGTTCTTACTGATGCATGTGACAAGGCTGACAAGGAGCTAGCACTTTGGTTTATGCTTTTGCTCCCTAAGTAAATAAGCTGCCTAAATCAAAAGGTGGCTTCTTGTATCTTTACAGACAAATCAGTCTGGCTTTGGCCTTGGCTCTGCCTTGTTTTGTATGTGTGAGCTCCACGCCCTTCCCATATCTGCCAACCTGCACGTTCAACATGAAGGTACAAGTCATAGCCATCACGAGTTCCTGTTGATTTTGCCCGGTTATAGGCCCTTGATTAGTGCCTGACTGTAAATCATTTCTTCCTTTCTAAATGTTTACACGTACTGTGGTTCTTTTGGCCAGGGTACAGGGTGGAGAAGCCTTTTCACTAAGGCGGAGGTACTCCTGGCAGTCCTGATGTTTGGTTAGCACTGTGTGTAGCTTGTCCAGGCCTTCCTAATGTTGAGGCTGCTCTTTGTTCTTGACAGCCCTTTGTTAGTTAAATAATTAAGAGCACAAGTCCTGGAGCCAGTCTGTCTTGATTCACAGCAAAACTCTTCCACTGGAGAAGTTCCTTTATGTCTCTGGGGTCAGTTTTACCAACTATTTCATAGTTGGGCTAACAAACTTACTTCTTTATGGCAGTATTATGTGGAAATGAGTTAACATAAACAAGAAAATTAGTACCTCAGAATGAGCACTCACCACATATTAGATTTTATTATTTCATAACCCTCTCTGCATCTATGTTTATTTTTCCAATTTGGCCACCGTAACCTCAATCACAGCAGCCACCACCACTAAGTTCACGAACACTACTTTTTAATTATTTATTTTGAATTGTATGTGAAGGTTTTTATCCATGATTTCTTTGGCTTGCACACAAAATAGAAGAGTTATGTAGGTGATCACTGCATCCATTAAACAAATTGTGAAGATTTTTTCATATAATGTTTTTAATTTGAAAAAATTTTAGACTTACAGAAAAGACCTGAGTACAGTACAAGGAAGCTTTTTTCAGAACCATTAAGGAGTAAATTGCTGGCAAATGTGCTCTTATTCACAAGCACTTTTGTGTGTAATAAAATATGCTTAGTGCCTCTTATATACAAGTCAATGCTCATTAACTGAGATGATGTATGTGCAAGCCTATGGTTTACAGTAGGGTGACACACTAAAAAAATTATGGTAGTCATTCCATCAAGTTTGGAAAAATTGCTGAGGTAGGAGGAGCATTGTGAGTTTGAGGCCGGCTTGGGCTAAAACGCTAGTGCAAGGCTGGCCTGAGCTACATAGTGCAACCCTGTCTCAAAAAACTAGGGCCGGGAGTTTGGCTCAGTGGTTTAAGTGCCTGTCTGGCAGGCACAAGGTTGTGAGTTTGAATCCCAGTGCCACAAATGAATAAATAAATAAGTAAATAAATAAAATAAAAATCAGAGAAAAAGAACCTAATTTTACAGGTTATTAGTCAGAATCAACATATCTTATGGAGATTCAACACTTTGCAACTCACTTTCATATTTGAATTACAAAATACTCTATCACTTAATGACTTGAAACAAGGGCAGTATATTGTTTCTCATGACTCTTTAAAAGGACCATGTCCTTCATCCTCTTCATGGACAAATATTATGCACTGGGATGACTGCAAAGATAAAAATCTTGGGGTCATTTGCAGACTGTGGGGTGGAGAGAACAAAGCCACACCAGCAAGCAAGCCCAGTCTGGGAACCAGCACCATACACGGGCCACTGCCTGAATGAAACAGCCAGACTCCAGTGCATGGGCTGACAAACAAGAAGTAACAACCCCCCCCCACCCTGCCATAAGCAACTGGCTTATCCAGAGAAACACAGGCTCTGATGATAACTATGGAGGTGAAATGCAATTTGGATGCCTGTGTTGCTTTGTTGTTTCACTAACATTTCAGGTCTAGGGCCAGTGGTCTGAACATAGGTTCAGAGGATAGTCATATGCAATATGACATCCAGGGGGATCCCTTCTGAGGGTTGCAGTCATTGTTGATTCCCTATGGTCTTGTTTTAGAAGTCATTTCCATTGTTTTGTTGGTTTAGGTTGTATTCTCTTTTGTTTTGCTTGATTATGTCAAATCCAATGGTAGAAGCAGCTATTTCAAAGATAGCAAGATATATTATGGTAGCAATTTTGGATTTACTATTGGCTTGTTTTGAAGTACTTTACTGCATTCATTGTTTTGTTTTTATTGTTTCTAATGTATTCTGCTCTGTTTGATTTTTACTATGTCCGAAGTTATCTGCAGTTATTTTGAAGACATCAAAAGGCATTATGGTAACTATTGTTGATTTTGTAATGTTTTGAAATACTGTATCTCTTATACTGGTTTATTTTGATTGGTTTTATTCTGTTTTAGCCACTTTAAAATAAAAATTTTAAAAATTTTTTAAAAAGATAAAATCTTGGCATTCGTGGTTGATTTTTATACCAAAAAGCTGGGGCTGTTTGTAAGGAGAATTGGTAGTCCATGAGTTCTAAGAAAGTGTACTCCAAAATATTAAAATTGGAACTGCAAATGTTCTAAAGTTTAGTCTCAAAAAATGCCTAGCATCTCTTCTACAACATTCTATTATTCATGTCAAGCAATAGGAGCATTCCAGATTTTAGAGGAAATGGACTCTACTCCTTAGTGGGAGGAATTGCAAAAAATGTGTAGCCCTATTTAGTCTAAAGAAAACCATATTAAGAAGAGTGTACAGGGTTTCACAAGATCACATGAGACACGGTTAAGGAACTTTGAAACACTGGAGATAAAGTGAAAACTAAGGATCACATAAATTATTGCTCAAATATTAGGCATGCTATCACAATGAAGCAAGGATAGATTTGGATTGAGAATACAATTTGAGGTTTTAGAAATGTAATCATGTCAGATTTACTGTAGAAAAGGTTCTTACAACAGATGAGAGAGTGAACTAGGTCATTTTTATTACCTTTTCCAATCTTGTCGTAATTTAACCACAGCAGCTTCTTTAACCTGAGATAATTCAAGAAAGTACTCAAAACTGCAGCAAACAACAAACTTACTTTAAAACTGATAAAGTTTCTTGAACACAATTTCTGGAAGTTTTATCAAAAACAAGTTTCTCACTCAGTAAATGTTGACACACAATTTTCCCCGCACACGTCTTGATTTTTTAAGGTTTCAATTATCAAATAAATAGCACTATAATAATTTAAGTGAAAGGCAAAACTATTTAATCTTCAGTATGAATTAAATTTTTTATAGTACACCTATAAATCCAGCTACTCAAGAGTCTGAGTAGATGTATTTTAAGTTTGATGCCAGCTTGGACAACTTAGCAAAACTTTGTCTCAGAATAGAAACAGATAGCTAGGTATGGTACTGCAGGCTTGTAATTCTAGTATTTAGGAAGCTGAGGCAAAGAATCATGAATTTCAGGCCATCCTTGGCTTTAAAGTATGTTCTAGACTATGCGATGAGATCTTGTCTCAAAAAATTTATATAATCCAATACTTTAATACAAAAACTTTCAGTGCTTTTACAATATTTTAAAGAGTGACATTATCACAGATCATATCATCTAAGACATTCAGCTTGATAACCTGGGTTATATTATGCCTGATATGCCTCCAGCTTCATTCTAATTTTTTCAGAATGAAATAAGAAGTCCAAACTATGAGAAACCATAAGATTTGAAAAATAAGTCATGCAAAAATGTATCTTGAAGTAGTATGCTAACGCTCTCTTGTGTCCAGATCTGAGATTACACTACAGTTTGTGAAACACAATAAAGAAAAACATAGCAAACAACAGATTAAAATGATTATCTTCTTTGTACCAGGTCTTGTGCAAGAGGAAAATATAGAATTAGGAAGTTTTTAAAAAGGGAAAGCAAGGGAAAGAAAAATATTTTAGGAGTTTTTTGTTTGCTTTTTTGTAGGTTTTATTTTTTTTTTTCTGAGATGATAACTCAGCAAAAAGAAACAGTATCTCAAATTTGTGATCCTCCTCCCTCAGCCTCCCAAAGTGCTGGAATTACAGACATGTGTCAACTGCACCCAATTACATTGGGCTTTTAATTCACTTAATGACTGGGGAATCAAGATTTCACACGTTAGAAGCAGTATTACACTGTTAGACTGCAAAACAAAAGTAGCTAAAAAGTTAAAAAAAATTTATTATGATGCCAACATCAATCAGACAAACATATAGTACAGGTCTAAGAGGTAAGCACCGTTTATTTGACCCCATTTATTTTCACTTCAATATCTATTTGAATGATTGCAAAACCTGAATACCATCTATAGACTTTTCTTTCTCATAAAATTTTGCCCTGAAAATTCCACCTTTTCTGATCTTGCAGCTGATGGAAGAGCAGTCAATAGTACGTAAGTATTTACCAAATTGTTATATTGCTTAAGCTTTCAGAATTAGAATTCCAGGAAAACATACAAGATCCCATGGATGTAGGTAACCATGGCCATTTGGGATGCTGTAAAGCATCCTCAACCTTTGGGCTACAGGTCAGTAGCAAGGGGTGGCCTGTTAGGAACCAGCTGCATGCAGGAGATCTTGGTGCAACACCCAGCTCTGTCAGTTCCTGTGAAATGAGTCTCATAAAAACAGCCTCTTTAAGGGTTTGCTTTCATGTAGACAGAATAAGCTTAGCACTAAAACATGCCCTGTGTAGCTAATGTGCAATTTGGAGAATCAGCAAATAGTACGAAGCACAGGAAAGCCCTTTTGTAAACTAAATTGAGAGTGTATGTCAATCCCCTTCGTATTATTGAGGGAAGAATATACAGAAAGGACCAAAAGTCAGGCCAAGAATTTAATAAACTAAGCAGAACAAAGCTTTAAACACTGCTTTTCTGTTTTTCGACTACTGAACATTTGCATTTCAGCAATTCATTAACCTCTCTAAATCTTAATTTCCTTATCCATAATAATTGTCCTCTACATTATAGTTTTGTGATGAGGAAAAAGTTAAATTTGTCTTTAAGTACTTAATTCATGATATGGAATATATGGTAAAGAGGCAGCATTGT
Organism: Dasyprocta punctata; assembly: GCA_004363535.1. NCBI lineage: Eukaryota > Metazoa > Chordata > Mammalia > Rodentia > Dasyproctidae > Dasyprocta > Dasyprocta punctata. The sequence goes on along the minus strand of RJWM01045190.1, from coordinate 6,686 downwards.
GGATGGTATAGGATATGTGATCACAAACATGACTAATGTAAAAAAAGAAGAAGAAAAAGAGAATGAGGAGGAATTGAAGGAGAGCAGCAGTGAGGGCAAGTCCATACTAAAGTAGGGAAATGAAAGCTATCTGCAGTTTTCAACTGAAGGAAAGTGGTAATTATTTAAATTGAATCAGTGTATTTGCAGAAGTTTACGTCTAACTTGACTATTTTTACAGTTGCATGAAGAACATGTATGTTGTTACTACTGATCAAGGGGAATCTCATACCCATATTGGACTACTAGAATGACTCATTAGAGAGATTAAAATCTCATGACATCTTCTGCAGAATAGTCTATTCAGTGACTTCCTCCCTAGGCTTGACTGGCAATGGCCTTGTCTTCAGATGGTGTGATACCTTAACCAGCCTTAGCTGACTGCATTATCTTCTTCTCATTGCCTCTCCACCTCTAATGATGATTTAGCTCCCATCTGACTCTTTGGCCAGATGCTTTATGAGCTGAATAGTATCGTGTCAATTCTTAACTTTCTGAGCAGTGTCTTCCTTCTGACCCTCATCTCCATGGGCCACTGTAATATAATCCTTTGACCAACCTCCTCCATTAATGACTACACACAAACTAAGGCAGGTGTGTGAGCCTCAGGAGCCTCAATTTTGCAGTCTCCTTCTCATCTCCCTTGTTCTTTAAGAAACAATTGTGGGGGAAGGGTTTTTTTTTTTTTATTTCAAGCAACATGATCTGTGCAATGAAACTCAAAGGAGTTATAAAATATGGGCGAAAAAAAAATTCATTCTGTAGAACCAAACACATTGCCAGTTGTTTATTCTTTAACTTCATTCTCCCTATCATTATCATCATTGACCAGGCCCAGCAAAATTTTCTTGGATTTTTTTTTTGTGTGTGACCATAATGATTGCTTTCTCCCACTGCTGGTTATAGTGTCCCTCTAGTTAGGCTTTACATCTTCTTTGAGGACAAACAGGATTTGAACCAGGTAACCTTATTCATTAGCATACTGACCTTATATATCTATATCTATTAATGTAAACAACCATTTTGAAGATAATGATATGCAATATTGCTACCATTGTCAAGTTTCTATCCTGTTTTGTAAACCTGTAATGTTACTGTTGTGTATTTACTCTAGTCGTTTGTCTCTTTTGCTTTTTGTCTTTGTTATATATGTCTTTTTTTTCTCTTAAATAAAAAAAAAAGCTGCTTCAAATCGGTTCTGTATGTCTTCAGTGGAAGACTTGTCTTGATTTTGGGGAACTCTCGTTTCACTCTCTGCCAGCTGCCTTAGAATGTACACTCACTAAGGAACTAGACATACCAGAATCCCAGTTTCTGGGCAGAGTATTATAACCCAATTTCATACTCCATTTGACCTCAACTCATTCCATCTTCCTAGAAAGTCTAAGGGAATTCAAAATCCAACTGAGTTTAAGAGAATAAATCACAGCTTGCAAGTTGGCTCAAGATTCTGGACCATGTTTAAGAACAGAAGCAAAAAATTAAGGAGGTCTCATTCTGAAACAAGGAATACACGAAACAGCTCACCAAAACTGACACAGGACAAAGATAGGGACCTTAAGACAGAACTGATCTTAAAGTAAGATTAAAGCCTGCAGTGGTGCTTTGTTGCTGGAGTCTAGAGCTTTGAGAGGCAGTTGCTTAAATTTTGTCTACGCAAGGCTGAGTTTGGACATAAACATCAGGTAAAATCTGATGGAGATAGTTTGATGGTAGAATTCCAGGAGGTAGCTGAAGATCTTCAAGGTCAGTTTGATGATTCTATGGTAATGTGGTGTCTTTGAGTCAAGGAAGGTGAGAAGTTGGCTCCTACACTCTTATATACTAGGGGCTTAGTAAATGTTTAATAAAGAAAAGAGCAAGGGAAGAAAATTAGCAAGAGATCTCAGTTATAGCCAGTTTTATAAAGAACCCCTACTTCAAAACATAGATTCAAAACCTCAGCACACAGGCTTACACACAGATTTTTATTAGCCTTTACAAACTCATGGTGCTAAGCCCAGACACTATGGAGGTACTCAACAAAAGAAAAGTAACAAGGATGTATTTTCTCTCTAAGTTCAAGGCTCTTTGGTAGTTTCAACTTCCCACTTCCTAGGCTCACTGGTAACAATAATGGATCTTGTAATAGCTACCTGGCTGCCTGAAATACAAAAAGTGAAGTCATAACACCTTCTATTTCACAACAAGTGGAAGTGAAATCGTACCCTATTCTTGTCCTAGCCCATAAATAAATGCACAGGACAGTCTACTGCTTTTATAGGATCTACAGAGCTAATCAGAAGAGAAAGCCTGGGAACCTCCAGTATCAAAGATTTATAGGTCCATACAGTATCAGTGTACCAGGATTTTAATTATTTTATTATCATAATTATGATATGTTATGTGACTTGTGTGGAGGGGATGGTACAGGGTTAGGGGTAGTTGAAGGATGACCTAGTCTGGCAAGACCAAAACAAACAGGAGCCATTTCTACTTTGATGATTATGATATATGGGATATAATAAAATCACACTGAATTTAATTAACGTATCTCATGCTTGAGTGATAGTGGTGCAGGTCATCATTTTTGCTTTTTGTTGAATTTATATAAAGGACAAACTTAGAGAAAATAGATCAAATACTAAAAATGAGATCAGAAGTCTTTAAGAGATAGGCAAGTGGTAAGATAATTGCATTTTCCATTTCAAAGAGAACCCTGTCATGTTCAGAATAATATTTAAACAATAGTCCCAGGCTTTGAGCCTATATCAAATCTAAAAGGATAAAAATTGAAATACATGATTTCAGAAGCTAAGAAGAGTTCCTATGCCACATTAAACTAACCAGGTAAGATAGCTGTCTGCATTTCATACTACAATTCAGAGTGAGTTTATTGTTCATAAAAGATCTCAGAAGAACACCAGGAATGTTTAACTAGACAAAAAAGAAACACAAATTTAATTAGATAAAGAGAAACACCAACTGTGTGTGCTCAATAGAAATTTGTTGGGTGGACAAATGATTGAAAAATGGGCAACTAGTTAACCCAACTCATCAGAGATGCAATGTAAGTCAGACACATACATGTATACATACTTGTGCATTTACATATACATGCATATATCTTGAGAAATTGATTATGTTAAAGGTTGTTTAATAATCATGTGAACCATGATGCCAAAAATGCACACAAAAATTGCATGCATAAAATACTAGTACAAAATAATACTAGGTACTGCTGAGACAGGAAGTGGAATTTTCTTTGAGAAAATTATTTTCTTTCTACACTTATTTCCTCTGACCAAGATTTCTATCATGAGCATGTGTCATGATTAAAAATTAAATCTTGTATTTAAAAATACTTAAAGCATTGATTCTTTCCTATAAGCATCTTTAGGAGAAGGTGTTTCCTTTTAGCAAATATTGTATTAGGCACTAGTGTGTGTAAAGAGCTTTTGTATAATTTTCATCAGATGAATTAGAGATTTTAACACTCTCATAGGCTCTGGTCTCTGTCCTGAATTGAGGATAGATGGTAATATTTGGCCAAGAGATGTCTTTCAGTGCTGGAGATCCAACCGAGAATTCAGTATACTATTCTTTGGAGACTTCCCCCATAATTCTGTCCTGATGTGGAAAAGAATAAACTGCTCATATATTTAAGACATAAATTATTTTTTCAGAGATACCTGTAGATATTTCAACACTAATTTCATGAGCTGAGCATAGAGGGGTAAGATAGTGGTCAGTACTTGGAGCAATTAAGGTCATGGTTGTGAACTCACCCTTTGGATGCCAATTCTGATGGTACAACTTCAAGTATGGCAAACAGGATTCTTATCCTATGTAACCTTTATTTTCCCTCTGTTATAATAGTCTTTTTTCTAACTTTATAGTATCAGAGCAGTTTGATGATATTTTGCATAATTCTTGACATAAGAGTACTTTCAATAATTTATTCATTTTTATTGTATGTCACAATTTTTTTGCTACTGGGGCTTTTATTATTATTATTTAGTTTGGGGTTTACCACTATCATTGAATGAAGAAGAGTTATTTTGCTTCCTAGACAAAGAAATTGCTAGTAATGCAAATCGCTTTTCTACTGCTATATCAAGTACCCCTATGTGCAAGGGAGAGACATTTTCTTAAACTCAATAAATTTGATGATTTACTTCATATAAAATGTGAATCAAGCATTTCACTAGTTTCAGAGACCAATATAGCCTATAGATATCCTCCCCTTTTCTCTGAAAAATCCCAGCCTTAGGGGACAAGCCAAAGCAGAATGAATGGGGAATGAACATATCTAGTAAAAAAAAAAAAAAAAAAAAAAAAAAAACTTCAGACGCTTTCAAATTTTATTTTGTTAGATATATCCATTCTCTATGCTTCTATAAACCTGGGGGGAGTCCTGTCAAAAAGACCCTGATTCAAAATCTCATCCATCTTTTTAAAATTTATTTTTACCATGTGGCTACCCAAACCCCCTCAAATACCTTTAGGCAGCTTCATATTTGGACAGCTGTGTTGACAACTACTTTTAAATATTTATTATATATCTGTCTTACAACAGTCAAACAACAGTCCTATTTCTATTCCCTAAAGATCCATAAGAAAGTGTTCCTCATTTTTAGATGACTGTCTTTCAAATACGTCATATATTCCTTCATGTCATGTGTACTTATTTTTAATAGTTGATTTATTCAATACATTCAGGAGAAAGCATTCACTTACTACATTGTCTATCAAAAACTGTGCTTGGCTGTAGGGAGGAACAACAAAGGAAAAGATGACACAGTCTATAAAATCCTGAGTCTTACCCTATCCTTAGTCTTCTTTCCTCTAAGTCAAATTTATTTCAAGTGTTTTTTGAATAGCATGATTTTATCCCTCTCCCTCCTATATACAGTCTTCTGAACACGTTGTAATTATCTGTTTTTCTTAAGGTTTGGCATGCAAACCATTCTAGATATGCTCTGATCAATGCAAACATAAGCACTGTAATGAGTCTACCTGCCTCTCAATTCAGTTCCTCTCAATGTCTCATTCTCTGAAGGGTTAATCATCAAGGCATGAATCCTTGAAATTCTAACCTATTCCTAGTATCCTGATTCAGACAGGCAAGGCTTCATTTGGAGATATTTCTCTTTACTCATTTTTGTTTTTGTTTGTTGTTTTTAGACAGTGTCTCACATTAGACTGCCTCGTACTCTCTATGTGACCCATGTTGGCCTCCAATTTGCAATCCTCTTGCCTCAGTCTCCCAAGCTTGACTATAGACATCAACCAACAAGCCCAGCTTGCAGTTATTTCTTATATTTTTCCTTTGTTTTCTATTTCTGTACCTTTGCTCCTGCCCAGATGACCAGGAGGTACTGTTAGATTCTTATTTTTCTATGGCCCTTCCAATATTAATCCATTCAAACCATCACCAAAACAGAATCCTTTCTTCCCCATTGATCTACTAGGTTTTTTCTTTTCTTTCTTTCTTTCTTTCTTTCTCTCTTTCTTTCTTTCTTTCTTTCTTTCTTTCTTTCTTTCTTCCTCTTCTTCTTTTTTTTTTTTTAGGAGCACACTTCCTAGTAAATTATTTTCACATGAATCTTGTTTTCAGGGTCTACTTCTGAGGAGTCCGATGTAAAGCCATGAGAGATGGTACCTTTTTGATTTTTTATTTGCTTCCCCACTGATTTGATTTGCATATGCTGTGGTTCAGCTAGCATGGAGCCTCTGGCCTTCTCCTCTTCCCTGAGTATCCAGATATGTGCATCAACTATGGTGCTCCCAGGACACAGAGGTAACTGAGGATCTTTTTGTCTGTGTGTGTGTGTGTGTGTGTGTGTCCACATTTGTGCATTTATGCATTCACGTGTGGTTAGGGCATCTTTCCCATTTTAGTGCTGTAATCTATTCTATGTCTCCATAACAGTATCTTAAAACATAATTTTCATCAGGTAACACTCCTGTTTACATAACTTCACTATGTTTCCTTTTTATTTAAAGTAGTCCAGACTTGTAGTGAGACCCTTTCCAATTTGATTTCCAGGATTTTCCTTGCCTCCTCACTCTCTGATTGTATGTTTCACTTAGGTGACAAAGCTTGAGACAAAGGCCTTGCCTCTCATTTATTTCAACATTCTCCCCATAATCAGTCGATACATAATGATGTTAGTTATAGGAGAGGCTTTGGTGTAAGTGTGAGGATGTCTGCAGCCTGCCTTTCTAAATTTATTTCACATTTCCCAACAGTCAAAGAAGTTCATTACCGAGTTTCTCTGTGTAGCAGAAGCTCCTGTTCCCCAATGGTAATGAAATCATTAAGACATCCCCGTTTCTCTTTTGCGGTCTCACATTTCCAGTTCTTTTATTCCTGCTTCCTATCAGGAAACTGACTCACCTGAGGCTCTGCATGGGGAAGCATAGGAGAAAGTTCATTTAAATAATATAATTTCTCCCATTTCTCATCCCTGTTTTCTAGCATATTTTGTATCTGTGAATCGATTAAAGTTCAGATAGCATTTTCACAAGCTTATTTTATTGTCTCTAAACAATTTAGCCTTCCGTTTGGGAAATGAAGAAGTGATGATGGTTCATTGCCACTGTGAAAGTTACAATATTATTTATGTAGAGGATCACTGGGATGGCTCCTTATAAAGAAGACA
>RJWM01045189.1:0-12784 GCA_004363535.1 Dasyprocta punctata | reverse complement strand
TTTAAAGATAACGATGCGCAAATTGCAACCATTGTCAAGCTTCTATCTTCCGGTTTTGTAAACCTGCAATGTTGTGTATTTATGCTAGTTGTTTGCTTGTCTCTTTTGCTTGTTGTTTTTACTATATATGTCATTTTTTTGTTGTTGTTGTTGTAGTTTTTGTTTGTTTTGTTTTTCTTTGCTTAAATAAAATAAAAAATAAATAAATAAAAAAATAAAAAAATAAAAACAAGAATAAGTCAAAAGGTTTCATATTTCAAAAGGACAAAATGGAGATATTTCGACTCTCATTGTCCTCCTAGAAACTGTTCAGAAAATAATAAGGGGGAGAAATGAAAACAAAAACTCCTGATGAAAACATAAACTATATTTCATGAAGAAACGAACCACATGAAGAAAAGTCAATGACTTAACCAAGTAGATGAAGGTAAAAGTTTAATAACTCTAAGAGATTCCAGCAAGAAGCAAACCAATTTAACACCCCCTTCCTAGAAAAGAACAGAAAGTTGTAGGAATTGCAGCACTAGGTACTGTAAAAGTTATAATTGAGGTTCTAATCTGGTAAGAGTGAAATAATTTAAGAAAAGTATTTCTCCTACAGATAAACATTATAAAAATCAGGAATAAAAAATTTAAATTCTACAAATCATTGCAAGTAAATCAAAACAAGGCCACCCTACTTGTGACTGTGGTGCACATACAGTCCTAGGACTAACAAAGGCTGAGGCAAGAGGACTGGGAATTTGACTCCTGCCTGGTGAATGTAGCAAGACCCTATTTCAAAATTTAAAAAATATAAATAGGGCTGGAGATACAGCTCAGTGATATAATGCCCCTGGGTCTGATCCCCAGTAACCCCCTCCAAAAAAGACAAAAACTGGAGGCAAGTTAGTCTTTCAAAGATGGGAGCTAGGTACAATGGTGTACATCTGTAATTCCAGCTCTTTCTGTGGTCGAGGCTGGAGGATTGACTGCAAATCTGAGTCCCACGTGAACAATTTAGGGAGACCCTGTATCAAATTTTAAAAATATTTTTAGAAAGGGTTGGAGATACAATTCAGTGAGAAAGCTCTGGGTTTAATCTTTAGTACAGAAAGAGAAGATGGGGATGGAATAGAAGGAGGGAGGGAGGGCAGTAGATGAAAATTGATGTTTGCAAGGTTTGCATCTGAGGGTACTCCCCTACCTGTACAATGTGGGTTGACAAAAACCTTAGTCTTACTGCCTGGAGGTGTTAAAAGGGCAGAGTTTAGACTAGCAAACAGGTTGGAAATTATAAGGGAAATCACAGGAAGGAGGACTCTACACACAATTTGATCCTTAAAATCTAAGTACAAGCTTAAACAAACCACTGGTTGAAACTATACTATTACTCGATTAGGGAAATTCTAGATGAACCAACAATCAGCCACTAGATGAAAGAATTTAGTGGAGATTTCCACAGCTGACACCTTAGGGAAGAGAGTTTGGAGCTTAATCTAGCTAAGTCAACTGATTTCATGGGGGAAAAACTCTTCATAAATGAAAATAATTGAATCCAGCATCTCTTCAACTTACCATTCATGATGTCCTATTTACAATCAAGTTATTAGATACGAAGAACAGAAATATGTGATGTATAGTCAAAGGGAAAAGGAATTAGTGGAAACCAATCCCAAGGTGACATTCAAGTTGGAATTAGTGGACAAAAATTTTCATTATAAATATATCCAATGATACCGTATTGTCTCCCTAGTGTAAGAAACTGAAAAAGTACATATGATCCAAAATCTACAATAAATACTATGTAAGGGTAAAAAACTGTTCAAAGAGCAAAAGTAATTGGGAAGGGAAAAGGGGGAAAGAGCAAGGGAAAAGGGGGAAAGAGGGAAGGGAAAAGGAAAAGATATAAATCTGTATGTATGTATATGTAAGATAACTAAAACGAACATACTGCTGAATGTATTAGTTATGGAGAAAGAACGGTTAATACTCATATGATTTCATCAATTTTACATGTCTATATCTGTTAATGTAAACAAACATTTTGAAGATAACGATACACAATATCAACCATTGTCAAGTTTCTACCATTCTGTTTTGTAAACCTATAATGTTACTGTTGTGCATTTACTCTAGTCATTTGTTTGTCTCTTTTGCCTTTTGTCTTTCTTGTATGTGTCTTTTTTCTCTTAAATAAAAAAATAAAAATTAAAAAAATCCAATTACTTAAATGAAAATACAGGTCAAATAAAGAATTGATGAAAACACTCAACAAAGAAATTGAAACTATAAAAGAATTAAAAATATAAAAGAATTGAAAACTGTAACAGAAAAAAAAGTTAACTGGATGGGTCTAAGAAAAAAATGGAGATGAAAGAACTTGAAAATTGATTGGTCATAACTTATCTAATCCAAAATACAGAAAAAGAACCAGAGGAAAAAATGAAAAAAAAATCAGGGACTTGTGGTTAAATATAAAAAAGTCTAATAAAAGTCCTAAAGAGAGAGAAAAGAAAAAGAGTAGGGCAAAAACAATACGTGAAGAAATCATTATTGAAATTTCCCCAAGTTTGGTGGAAAACACCCAAGAAGCTCAGGAAAATGCAAGCAGGCTACATGCAAGCAAAACCCACACTTAGGCAGATTGTGATCACACTGCTGAAAGTCAAATATGAAATGTAGAATATTGCCAAAGAAAATGACACATTACATATAGACCAAAAAACCAAAAATAAACAACAGATGACTACTCTTGACTGAAAAAATAAGGCTAGAAGACAATGCAATAGTATCTTTACAACACTAAAAGACAAAAATCATTCAACTCAGATTTCTATATTCTGCAAAAAAGAAGCTAAACAAAATCATTTTCAAATAAAGAAAAACTAAAGCATTACAACTCCACTAAAAGGAGTGCAAAATGAAGTTCTTCAGGCTAAAGAGAAGTTCTTCTAATACCAGATGAAAAACTGAATCTGTGGGAATGAAAAGTGCCAAAAATATAAAATATGTACAAAAATGTAGAATATTATACTTTTTCTTTTCTCCCATTATTTTTTTTAACAGATCTGACTCTTTAAAGCTAATATAAAATTGTTGTGCTTATAATGTACACAGATATAAAATATATGAAAATAATAGCAAAAGAACAGGAAGATAATCAAAAGAGTATCTTACATGGTTTCTCTCTCTCCCTTTCTCTCTCTCTCTCTCTCTGTGTCTCTCTCTGTCTCTCTATCTCTCTGTCTCTGTGTGTGTGTGTGTGTGTGTATGTGTGTTACTAAGAAATTAAACCTGGGGTCTTTGCCCTGAACAACATCCCCAGACCTTTTAAAATTTTTTTATTTTAAGACAAGTTTTCATTAGGTCACTGAATTTTATACTTAATATATACATTTTGATGTATGCATATTTTTACCTTCGGAAAAAGAAAGAAGAATAAGAAGAGGAAGAGGAGGAAAAGGGGGAGGAGAGAAAAGGAGAGGAGAGGAGAGAGAGGGGAAGGGAAGGAAAGGACAGAAAAAAGCTGTGGTGAGGGCAGAAGATCAAAATGGAGAATTATTTGAAAATCTATAGAAAGTACAGTGGTATATCCCAGATTCTACTCCCATCCCTAGCACAATCAATTAACTGTTTGCATTGCCCTGCTTGAAGGAGTGAAAATGTATAGTCTCCTAAGAAATGAGAACAATATTACAATTACAAGGCTCCAGTTCAACAATGGCGATAATGAGGTAATGAAAGTAAGACAGAAAAATTAAGTAAAAGTCTGTACAGAATGTGAGACTCCCTGCAGAGCTTCAGGACAACAGCAAACAGACATATTTGTGCTTCCAAGGCAGGAGTCCAAAGCTCTGCTTTCTGAAGAAGTCAAACTACACTGGAGTAAAAGCTTAGGGATATTGATACTTCAGGGTCTCCAGTAAAATAGATCATCCCGTTTTCCTACTGAGAGACCCATTATTAAAAGCCACACATACAGTTTTTAATTAACATTTCAGTGCCTCATTCTTAACAATAAACAGACATTTAAAGAAAGTATTCTAAAGGAACATGAAATAACAAATGAAATGTATCCAATGCAGGAAGAGAAGAGGTCTCTCTAATAATTATGAAAAGGCAAAGAAATACTGCATTTAGTAAGAATAGAATGATCTAGAAAAAAACAAAAAGAATCGGAGAATGACTTTACCAAAATTAAGTATAGTAGAAGTAAAATGAAAATTTTAGTTGAAAAATTTTAACTTGAAATTTGAACTTAAGAATAAAAGAACCAAGAGATGAACAAGGACAAGAAAAATAGTAATTCAATCCATAGTTCCAACACCTGAGAAATAGGACTCTGAAAAGAAAAAGTGAATTATTAAAGAAATAATACAAAAAAGGTTGCAAGGTGTGAAATCCATTGAGCCTCCAGGTTGCCAGGCCCACTCGGGGGGTGCCTGACACCACGGCTGGTGTGCACAGCAGTAAAGCAGTGTGTGCTGCACACAGGAACCCAGTCAGGAGAGCAGAAGGGGACTGAGACCGACCCAGCTCTGCTCACTACACCTTGCACTCTGATACACCAACCCCAAGGAAGGAGATGCTAGTTTTTCTCTAATTGGGCTACTCTCTACCAAAGAATATGCCTTTTTGTAATTTGTCTAAATTCACATAAAGATACAAAGATATCTCTGGCCCGTAACGTGTGTGTGTGTGTGTGTGTGTGTGTGTGTGTGTGTATGAAATGCCCCAAAAATCTGAATTTTTCTGAGCATTGACATGATGTTATAAATGGAAAATTCCACACCTGACCTCATATGATGGGTTACAGTCAAAACATGAGTGCGCTAAAAATATCGTATGAAATTTCCTTCAGGCTATGTGTATAAGATGTCTATGAAACATAAATATATTTTGTCTTTAGATTTTGGTCCCATCCCCAAGATATTTCATTATGCATAGGCAAATTCTCCAAAGAATAAGGGATATTCAACACCCAAACACACACACACACACACACACACACACACACACACAAAATATGTAAGGGTGGGGAGACCAGTTAAAAGACCTAAGAAGTAGTTACTTCTGAGAAACAGACTAGTGGGCATGGTTGGTAGGAACTAATTTTTATAAGCCTTTTACCATGATTTAACTTTTCAATGCATGTTCACTTTTCATTTTAAAAAAAAAATAAAGCGTTTTAAAGAATAACAGAACATTCTTTTCTTTCCAACCTTCAACAAAGAAAATCATGGCCCCGCTTTGCATAAACACCGCACATTCCACTGCCTACCTGGTATAAATCACTGTCGTGGGCTATTACTAGGGGATAAGAGAGACATTCATACACATAGTCCTAGACTTTGAAACACTTGTAATTTGATAAGAGAGAAAGAATACAGAAATTCAGAAGATAAAAAGCATAGATTATCCTGATTTAATCAGAGAAATTGACTGTGAGCTCTGAAGACAAGAAAGACTGAGAAGACTATGGCCAGGAAGACAGGGGTCCTTATTTTGGAAAGGGAGATAGGAACTAGCGTTCAAGTCTTTTTTTTTTTTTTTTTTTGTATGCTTATACTTGGAACCATAGGTATCTTAGCTCCATTTTCACTCTACTAATTCTCCAAATATTCTAATTTACTCTTTCCCATGTTCAAGTTAGCCACCTAGCCTCAGCCATTATGCCACAGCAATAGTGACAAAAATCACATATATAAAGGCCCATGCCAATCACAAAACTCATTTGGCTTCATCCTCGTAACTATGAAGCACACAATAAATTATTATACCTATTGTACAAACAAGAAACCAGCAGATGCAGGTTAAGTGAATCTCCTAAAAGCTCACAACAAGTAAATAGAAACTGGGATAAAAGTATGCATTTTGTGATCCCTGGGTTGGTAGATGAACTCAATTCATCCAAAACACAAATATTTAGCATAAGTCTATGTACACTGTCTTGATGTCCCTAAAATCAAAGCCACCCCTGCCTTTCTTTGAAAGAAGAGAAAGAAAAAACACAAATCCATGACATAAGTGGAAAGTAAATATCTATGCAGGTTCTCCTTAGTCTTAAAAACAGAACCATGCAATTGGATACAAGGGGAAAAAAACATGCGTTTGGAAATACACAACAATGCCTCTGTAATGATTCTGTTCTCTGGTTATGCTTCCTGTTCTCCAGTCACTTTACAAATGCAAACATGAAAAATATTCAAATCTATTCTGCATCACTGGTCTGCTGACCTCTTTATAAACTATAACACTGTGTCTCCTAACAAGTATGTACAAACATCACCTTACACTCAGTTTAAATAGCACTAGTTCTTTGATCTGGAACCTCATGCTTTTCTCTCTATCAGTAACACGAGGCCTTAAGCCTGTTCCTTCAAGTATACACTGAATCTCTATTAAGAATCCAGCAATGTGTCTGATGCCACACATAAGAGCTTTAAGTACAGTTGCACAGAAAGCAATGAAAACAAGCAAAACAAAACTGCAACAACCTCCCTCCCTTCATGAAGCCATCCTAGACCTTAACACATACTCACATACATATGCACATAGTAATTGTTTTTCTAAATTTAAACTCTAAGTTCCTGTTGTTTTGGTGTACATGTTCAAGTATCATAACTACAGCAATTATTTCGCATCACTTTGGAATATCAGTGTACTTTATCATCTCCCCTACCTGACTTTTCTTATTCTCTCTGCATTCCATGTCCCATTTTTATAACCACTTGCTTGTAAATCCTCACAACACTCTTGGCCCTCTTTTTTTCTACTGCTATACACCCTTGATCAAACTTCATCCCTGGTTGGCTGTATTCAGACATCGTCCTTCGCCATGCCTGCCCCTGAATAACTGAAAGCTCCTGAAGAAACTCCACAAACAAGCAGAATTAGTTCAATTTAAATTCATGACCTCAGGCCTCAGATAAACTCTCAACACTTCATGAAAATTCTATTACATTTCTATATCAATATTGCTCTGTCAGTCCTTAGGAGGGATATCCACATTTTCTCTTGCCCTCAGATCATCTGCTGTCCCCCTTCCTTGTTCTCAGTCTTGCCTCATGCTAAAAATCAAAAACCATCTATTTATAGCCCCATCCTTGCTCCAGCAAGTCCACAAACTTTCCACATTTGAACCCATATTCTCCTCATCCATTACTATTGAAAGGAAGAAGATGTCTTCTCTACTTGACCCATACATCAACATGAGTGCTGACCCTTCCTTCTGGCTTCTCAGAGATATTCCTCCATCAATTGTGTTCTCATTCTCCCTTGTAAGTCTCTTCCATTTGTTACTGGACGATTCCACCAGCAGCATATTTAAAAACTCTAGTACCGCCTACCCTAAAAACAAACAACAAACTATTTTTTTCAGCATAACACACTTTATAAATTTTTATTTTTATGAGCATATGTTTGCAGCCCATAATGATTACCTTCCTTGTGGGGAGTGAGTGCATGCGCATAACACATATTAATTCTTTTTGCATCCTCCTCCTCTCTCCCACCCACCTCTTGGTACTTTTCCTATTTGCAAAAGATCTATCTCTCTGTTTCCTATTATCTATTTTTTATTTTGCTCTTTAATGTATTTACTTTATTAGTGCATATTTGCCATACATAATGATCACATTCATCATAGGGCATTGTATCTGTACATAATATATTTTATTCTTTTTTCCCCCATTACCCCACTTCAACCCTTCTTTCCCACTCCACTTATAAAAACTATATTTTAATTTCTTCTCTTCCATTTTTTTAAAAATGCCTTTTCCCTTCTTTCCCTCCCCCACCCCATTCCCTTCCCATTCGAACATGTTCTTCCTACTTCCCAGTATCTATCCTCCATTTTGATTCTTATTTAACCTTTGGGTTTCTCACACAAGAGAAACAAGGTGGCATTTAAACTTCTGTGTCTGATTTATTTCATTTAAAATTGTAGTCTTGAGGTGCATCCATTTACCTGAAAATAACTCATTCATCCTTCTTTATGGCAAAGTAAGACTCCATTGTATATAAATACCAAATTTTCCTTGTCCACTCATCTTACAATCAACAAATTATTTCAGCAATAAAAACAAAATTCACTGAAACCACATCACAATACAATACTATCCTGTTTTTCTTCACATTCTAACATCCATAAAAATTGATCTACACATTCTGTTTTTATTTTCACTCATCAACCCACTCCAAGGTAAATTCTGTACTAAACATTGGTCCTACTCAAAAGCTTAATTATTTTTCTATCATCTCACTCAATGAGTATCTCCCTCCTTTTCAGAATGCTTTCCTTTCTCTGTTAAAGTTACCATTCTCACCTGATTTCTCCATCTTTCAACCTACATCTTTTTACCGCCCCGCTTGTATATTTTTAAAGTATTCTCAATGCAACTGAAGCTGAAATTAATAGGTGACCCCTAACACATATTTGTCCTCCTTCTATAGCAAAGGAAAATTTAGTTGCTCACATGCCTATCTGAAAGAGAACTGTAACTCCCAGCTTTTCTTGCAGTTAGGGGTCACCAAGCGATTAAGTTCTATCAGTAAAAGATAACTGAAAGTCATATGAAACACACGGGAAGGGCCTTTAAATAAAGGCGGGATGTGACCTTCTTCTCTTTCATTTTGCCAGTTCCAGTGTTGGAGATATAACAGACTGGAGTGGCCTTCCTAAACCATGAACTAGAATTATTTGCGGACAATTGTCATGTGCCCAGCTAAAACAGTGAAAGGAACATGAATTCCTGATGATTGAAAAGCTGCCATATTAGTCTTAAATCATCTACCCAGACTTTTGTATTAGAGAGAAAAAAGGATGTCATTTACAGTACTGTTACTTTAAATTTTCTGTTATGCACAGTCAAATACTGCATAAACTAATATATTTTTCTTATTTCTTTGAGTAGCATCTATTTACTAGGAACTCCCACATTTACATTTGTAGTCCAGATCTCTCTTCAGTCTAAACGTGTATGTTTAATTATCTACTTGATATTTCCAGTTGGATATTGAAATGGAAAACTGGTAGAAATCTCAAAAAGCTAGGATTGGAGGTCCCATTTGACCCAGCTATTCCCTTTCTGGGTATGTTCCCAAAAGAATTAAAAACATCCTACCACAGTGATATATGTGCACCTATGTTTATAGCTGCCCAGTTCATAATAGCTAGATCTTGGAAACAACCTAAATGACCCTCAACTGAGGAATGGACAAAAAAGATGTGGTATTTCTATATAATGGAATACTACTCAGTATAAAGAATGATAAACTAGACATTTTCACTCTTAAATGGATGAGTATTGAAAATACACTTCTCAGTGAACTAAATAAGTCACACATATGTAACCATCGCATTGTCGCACTTGTATGACAAACTGAAAGAAAATCTATGTTATAAAAAATTATTTAAGACAGTTAAAGAAAAAGAATTTTGAGTGAAAAGTAGTTTTCACAGGGTCATCTTTAGATTTCATTTTTAATGTGAAATGTTTATTTGAAAATAATAGAGCAATCATAACAAAAAAACAGTCATATAGCTGGTTTCTCTTGATTCATTGAGGCAAAAGTTTTGTGCTAATAATTTTCTGGACAATGTTTCATGTCTATATCTTATAACCTAAGCAACTGCTGTGAATAGAACAATATGCAATGTGCTGAATATTGTTACTCTCCTATTGGATGGTTATGAAATTGTTTTACTTTAATTTCTTACTTTTCTTCTGTTTAAAAAAAAAGAAAATAAAAAGAAATCATTGAGTTCTGGACGCAGCACATTCCACATCTGAGACTTCTGCTCAAACTCATTTAGTGAGTGACATGGAAGCCTACAAGTTTTAAGTGATTCCAGAATAGGAAACATCGATAAATACTTAGTTATCAACCTTTTGCAGGTTAATGGCAGCCTGCTGTAAGAATACAGATAGACTTATGGGCAGAAATGAATGACTTGATGTTGTACAAGGGTCATGGAAGAGAAAAGTTTGGAACATCACAGATGTGGACATTTGGGGAAGAGTCATATGGATGGGTCTGTGGGAAGAAGCATATATGTAAGATATTTGTATCGAATATTAGTGTCCACCAGATGTCCTCTACCATAGAAAAAGACTGGTGTGACCAGTTGACATTGGACAGCCTCTGTCACTGGCTATCACTGTGTCAGCACAATGGACTGAGTAGAGTAGCACGATGCAAGGAAGGATAGGTGTGATTCAGTCCAGTGGGATCTCATTCACTGAATGGATATTGCTACTGCCACTGGCAGATATCTAAACTGCGACCAACAGAAACTAAATCTGAGTGCTCAATACAGCATCATTCTTTGAGAAAACCAATCTGAAATTTAGTTATATTGGACCCCTTTCACCTGGGGGAAACAATTTATCTATTAGGATTTGAGAATTTATCTTTGTCTTTCATGCCTATGAGACTTTGGTCAGACTATTATCTGAAGGGTTACAGAATGTTTAGTCCACCTGCACCGTATCCTCATAGCATCACGTTAGACAAAAGTACCATTTTATGGCAAAGGAAGTGAAGTAGTATAGCATATGGCTGTGGCATCCACTGGTGCTCTCATATTCTCCATCTTTCCAAAAGATGCCAGTTTGACAGAGTGGTGAAACAGTTTGTTGAAAGTACAAGCTTAGAGATGATACTTAACATTATACACACAATTCACACTTAAAGTAATGACCATTATACTGTGCTTGTGTCCCCAGTAAGTGGAATGCATGAGTCCTGGAAACAATGTTCAAAAGGAACACTTCTGCCATGGAATACACACGATGTACTAACTTTTAGGTATGGCTGACACTCACTTGAGCTGCTTGTTCCAGAAAGTAAGTAGGTTAAAAAAGGCATTAGCATGCTGGCAGAGATCACTGATCTTGCTCATTAATTGGAGGTAAGACATGTTAAACAAGAGATAGGGGAGAATGTGTTTGGTACCCAGATTACCCAATAGCACATCTCTAGGCATTCCCCCTTGCCCAATGTTGTGAACAAGTACAACACAACTGCATCTTGGATATTTCAAGAATGATCAGAGATTCAAAATACATTTGTTGAGGGAAAAGCCAGCACCTCCTGAGAATTGGCCATGCTGGGACTGGGAGAAGCCCAAGAAATCAACTAGCCAGGCTTTCTGGTAAACCATGCAAGCTGTGCAGGTTCCAGGGAGAGAAAAGTCAGCGCCTCCCGTAAACCTACCAGCACACAGGCTGTGAATCAAACACCGTGTCCCCCCAACCCCACCCTGTAAGCAGCCAGCTGGTTCAGAGGACAGGCTGAGTTGATAGCAACTAAGGTACATAAAGCACTAAATGCTTGTATTGTTTGGTTGATTTTTCAGGTCTGGGGTTGGTGGTCTGAGCATCTCTTGGGAGGATAGCAAATATGGGGGATTTCCTTCTATCTTGTCTTTGAAGTTCAATATTGTTCTCACTGTTTTGCTTTGTTCTGACTGTTTTTGCTTTATTCAATATTCTGTTTTGATTGGTTTTATTCTGTTTTGTTTTTGGTTTGATTTTGCTATACCTGATGGAATGGACAACTATTGTGAAGATCACAAGATATACTATGGTAGCTATTGTTGTTTTCCTAGTACCCTGCTTTGAAGTTCTATACCAAT
This sequence comes from Dasyprocta punctata, assembly GCA_004363535.1. Classification (NCBI taxonomy): domain Eukaryota; kingdom Metazoa; phylum Chordata; class Mammalia; order Rodentia; family Dasyproctidae; genus Dasyprocta; species Dasyprocta punctata. The sequence goes on along the minus strand of RJWM01045189.1, from coordinate 1,161 downwards.
TTTGCTGCACTGTTTTGATTGGTTTTGTTCCGTTTTGTTTTGTTGGGTTTTACTATCTTTAAAATTAAAAAACTTAAATACATTTGTTTTGTAATGCAAACATGTAATCCAGTGGCTGTGTCACCATGGGTAAGAAGAATTTATAATGAACATAGAAAAAGAATACAGTAAGTGTCAGTTACAGTCTTGAGACTAGTCACAATGGAGAGACATTTCATCTCACTAACTTTCCTCTTGGCAGTTTTTTATACCCCAGAAGTAAGGGAACAATTATAATCCTTAAGTTTCTCCCTCCCAGTGGGGTGAACAGAAGTAGAGCACAGCATGGAGGAAGAGTTTACTTTGAATCAGAAATCAGATTGAATTTTAAGCTTGCCTGGATTGTGTTTTAGCCACTCAAATTGACTGGAAAGTTAGAGGATCTGCCAAGCATTCACAAAAAGATGGGAAACTGGGTGAACAAAGTTGAAAGCAGTGACTGGAAAAAATAAAACTATTGCAAGTTTATATCCACTCAAATCAGGAATCCTGAATGCATTGTTCATTCTTGTTGCTTGTTTATTTTTTTCTCTCTCTGTTTTGTAAGGTCTAAAAGGGCAGGAATCACTGTCTGCTTTGCTCATCTAGCACCTCATACAGCAGCTGGCAGGAAGCAGTTATCAAATGATAACTGTATCTGGTGTTAGAATGAATAAAGTGATAATGTGTGCACAGAGGCTAGAAGATCTGAAAATCCAGGGAGAGCAATAGGTATTCTAGACAGAAAATTTTTCATGGGAGTAAGCTAGATTCTCAAATTCTCAAATCTAAATTTCCTTTAGCTCACTCTTTACTTTAAGATTCAGTTTTCTGGGCCCAAGTAGCTGCATAAAAGAGTTGCTCAAAAGGATTATTGCTGTCTGGCCACAGTGGTGCATACCTGTAATCCCAGGTGCTTAGGAATAGGGTCACAAATTTGAGACCAGCCTGGGCAATTCAGTGAGAACTTGTCTCAAAATTGTGTAAAAGGACTGGCAGCTTAGCTCAGTGGTAGAGTGCCCTCGGGTTCATTACCCAGTACCACAAAAAACAAACAAAAAAGATCACTACTTTACCTAATATATATGGGAATTCTTTAAAAATACAGTATCATTGCTCCCAAAAGATTCATCACATTTCTAT
>RJWM01045188.1:0-12913 GCA_004363535.1 Dasyprocta punctata | reverse complement strand
TGAGTTTGAGGTCATGGTGTTCTGCACAGTTAATTCAAGACCAGCCTGAACTACATAGCAAGATACTGTCTGGAAGAAAAATAATTTATTGAAAGACTTGTGTTTGTTTCTTTGCACAGTAATGTAGCTCAAACCTAAGACAGTACCACTGAAATGCATCTTTAGGTTTGTTTATCTTTCTATTGTGGGATAGTGTCTTATAAATTGGCCATGCTAGTCCTGACCTAGCAGTGCTTGTACCTCAACTTCCTAATTCACTGAGATCAGAGGCATGCACCATCAATCCAACAGCTGTTTAGAACAATTATGTCAATTTTGGCTATAGTGGTACCAATAGCATTAAACAGTCTGGAAAACAACAAACTGAGCTAACCCTAATTTAATTTGCAACTTTTAGCTGTATGAACTAGATTTGTGATTATATAACAAAATGTAAAACAAACTAGATAATTATATGCAATATTTAATTCTGTAATGTGTCCATTTTGGGTGGCTGGGAGTATAGCTCAGTGGTAAAGCACTGGCTTTGCATGGCTGAGGCACAAGTCTCCATCCAGAGCACTGAAAAAAGGGAATAAGGGTCTGAAGGGCAGCATTACTTTCGTGACTTGAGATCCTGCAGCCCATCCCCATGGACACGAGGCAATCCAATGGCTTTTCTTTTCCTCCAAACATTTGAAGTGACTGAGAACAAAGAGGAAAGCAAAGCTATATGTGGCAGTGCATACCTGTAATCCAAGAACTGATGGAGGCTGAGACATAAGCATTGCAGGTTTGAGCCTAGCCTGCAAAACTTAGCTACTTGGTGAGACCCTGTCTCAAAAAATGAACTTGCTAATGGCAGAGAACCAAGAGATGGAAAGGAGGAGAATGGAACATAAATATACTTAAGATGTGTTATGTGTATGCATCAGCTTCCCATGATGAACATGACCATTGCATACTGCAGACATGTAAAAAAAATATGAGAAAATAAAAAGGGATGGAGAGGTAGCGCAACATGATGGTTCTTAATTCAATTCCTTGTACGAACAAAAAGAAATCTTCCCTACCCAAAATGAATGTAATTATTATACATGGCAAACATAAAAATAGACAACAAAAAATGCATAAATAAATTGGAAAGTCAGGCTGGGAGATTGGCTCAGTGGCTTAAGCGCCTGCCTGGCAAGCACAAGGTTATGAGTTTGATCCCCGGTGCCACAAAAAAAAAAAAAGTGAGCAATAAATAAATAAATAAATACATTGGAAAGTCAAGTCACTGAGTTGTCATGAAAGAATTTACATTAAGATTCTCTTTGTCTGTCTATGAATCTGTTTATCTTTGAGATATGGTCTCACTATGTAGCTAAGGTTGGACTCAAACTGGAGGTGATCCACTTGTCTCAGCATTCAAAATGCTGGGATTATGAATTTGTTCTTCCTTACCTAAAAGGTTCCCTTTATGACCATTTGACAATTATGTGTAGAGGACTAACATGTACATTTTCATTACTTCCATGTTATACAATACCCAACACTCACAGTTTCAAAGAGGAAAATTTTATTTAGTCTTACAATTCAGTTAATAGGCCAGCATGGCAGAAGTACATGGCAGAGGGCAAACAGCTCATGAGCTGGATGTCAGAAGTAGACAGAGATTAACAGAGAATGGATGGAGATACATTCCTCATGGCAATGGCTCCAGCGACCCACTTTCTCTGACCAGGGGTTGTGCGTCATGCCCCCATAATAACAGGCATCTCCCACAAACCCCAACAGGGAATGCAGGAGGCTTTTTGGTGACATCTAGATTAAAAAAATACAATCACCAAGCTGAGGAGGCACACAATTGTAGCATCCAGTGTACCTCAATAGCGATACTCCTGTGTGACTTCCCAGTTGCCACTGGGTCCCAGTCTATAGAATTGACATATGGAAAAATCACAGGAGTAGGTACAGATCTGGACACTAACAGATGGTTTTATGGCCTTCAAGACCTCTGTCAATTCAGCACAGACTTGGGCGAATTGCTCAGGGTGTATACACTCTGTTGGAATATTGGACTCATAGCTCTCCAGGGGGGCAGGATACAGCCCCTGGGTTATCTGGTTCAGTCCAGCAGTTAGGTGCAGCAGGGCCTGAAGGACGCCCAGGGAAAAGTAGTTCCCATAGCAACTGAAAGTCCTGAGCTGGGAGCAGCAGCCCAGGGTAGGTAAGATAGCAAGGAGATGTGAGTCTGTGATCTCACAGTGCTCTAGGACCAAGGTCTCCAGGGTGCTGGCCAGTTTGTTTATCAGACCCTGGAGGGTCTCTGGATGGAATGAGTTCATTGAAATCCTCCTCAGAGTCAGGGACTTCAGCTGGCTTGTGGTTGCACATTGGGACAGATGCTTCAGGTCAGATTCCTTCAGTGGAGTTGAACTCAAGGAGAGGGCCTCCAGGGGTGTCTGACTCCTGGAGGGACAGAAAAGAGTTATTTGGTATGAATGAGGGTGACGAATAGGGTGCATTAGGAAATGACCTCAAGCTAGGTGGGCTAGTTTAACCCCAGTGCTGCCCTCACCATCTGATAATCACTGGGATACTGTGGGTTGAAGGCACTGATCCTTCAAGTCACCATCACTTGTATGATGGGTTCAGTCCCCATTCTCTACAGCCACCTGTGCTCACAGCCAAGCAGAAAAGCACAGCTGTGGCCAATTGAGGCCAGTGGGTGACTTGCAGAATGAATGAACCCATGCATGTTTGGCCAATGGACTGGAGTTGGCCTTACATCCTCAGCAAAGCCTGTGTCCCTGTTCCCAGCCCTGTTCTCATTCTCCTCACCCTCAGATCCAGACTTATGCATTTCCCCATCTGTGAATTGTCTTGCCTTGCACACTGACACTGTTATGGCTTATGTCTTGCTGTCTATTCAAAGCCTTATACACTCACTGGTGGACATTTGTGGAAGTGGTTAGATCAAGGCTGTGATACCTGAATCAGTACAATGATTGGTTTCACATGGCTGTAGGTGGTGGAATTGCTGAACCAGAAGAAACTACCCTGGGTGTCTGTGGCACTAAGCAATAGGCTTATAGTGAGGATGGAATATAAAGGGAAAGAAGGAAGGCAGCTTGCTTTATTCCTGCCCTGTAATGGAGTGTTCTTCTCTGCCATTCCTAGATCTGGCTGACACTGGATTGAAACCTGTATAATTGTGAGCTAATAAAAACTTCTGCCCATTTATCTTGTGGGTGATGGGTATTTTGTCCTAGTAAGGAGAAAGTAACTATGAGAAGCACCCAGCAGCCTTTTCCTAAGGGGGGACATGGAAAATGGCTTGCTGCCCATCACAGCTGCTGAGCACAGTCACCTGTTCATTGTGCAGGTGTGCGGCTGTCTCTCCATTAGTGCTCTCTCTTCCCTTTCCCCAGCACCTTAGCTAGACATGCTTCCTAAGGAAGACATCTGATCTGCCCTCATTTGTTTGCTGCCTGCTGGCTGTGTGGATATGAAGCGTGCTCGAGACCTGCTACCCCAGTTTTTACATGTGAGGTTATATGAGACCTTCTCATGTTCCAGTGTTATCTTTCCCACTTCCTAGTATCTTTCCCTAAGCCAGAAGATGAGCACACAGATGGTCGCTTAATATTTACTGTAACCCTGAGAGTGCAGGGGAACTCACCACTCACTCACCTTAAGATCTTATGCAGAGTTCCATGCAGGAAATAGACTTCATCCATATGAAGCTCCTGGAGACTTTGCAGGTGTCCCAAGTGAAAAGCATAGATACGGGAATGCCACTTATTTTTTGAGGGAGAAGTAAACACTTCTGAATTCAGCTGACTGAAGTGAAATGTGTGAAGGTTGGTCATCTTCTTGAGCTGAGGAAGAAATGCTTTCATGGTTTTCTGACTCCAGTTACTGAACACGTCCAGCTCATGGATAGAGTCCAGTTGCACAGCTCGCAGAAGCTTCAAGATTTTAAAGACAGCACTGGACTTGATCATCACCTTCTCACAGTACAGGTGCACTGAAGTTTTTCTCTTCCTGGCCCACTTCAACAGGTAGAGTTGTAATTTGTCATGAGTGGCGCAAGACAAACTCCAGTATTCGAAACAAAGGTGTGCGAATATTCTCAACATTGGTTGCTTCTTCCTTAATCCAGGCTTGCCTGTTTCTTTATTGCTGGCATCTGCCCACTGGGCAGCCCTCATGGCTCTAGGCCCTACAGTCCAGAAGTCCTGGTGTACATCCCTCCAATCCAGCACCTGCAGTTTCCACCTGCTGTGAGTGAAACAGGAAGCAGCCTCAGAATGGAGATAAAGACCCAACTTCCTACCTATGTTTCTCTACTACTTTGAGGGCATCACATGCATCCCTACTTTTCCTGCATTCCTTTTTCTACCCTGTTATCCTTTGCATGTAGCTTGATTCAACTTCTGGTTCCTGGAGAGTAGGAAGGTGCAGGTTCTTCCTGAGTTCCCCACACTCCACATGGAGCTTTCTCATCAGGAAGCCCCTTCCCAGGTGGTGCTCAGCAAAGGCCAAAACCTCTGTGCTCTCCCCAACATCAGAAGCTGCTCCACACTTCAGTCCCCCTTGCTCCTTGACACCAACTGTCCCTTTCCTGGACTCCCTGGACCCTCCTTCGTGTATATGTGTATCACCCTGACCTGTGTTGAACCTTCTGGGACAGTTGTCTGTCAATTCCATCCAGTAAGGCTTCCAAGGTCTGTAGGTTTCTCTGTTGTGGTGTGATTTCTCCAAACTGAGTGTGTGAGGTCTTTGGTTTCCTCAAATCCATCAGGGTTCTCAAAGGGAGGCAGGGGAATGGCCATGCCTGCACCATTACCTTCAGGGCCTCATTGTGTTCTCCCATGAAGGCATCCATGAATATGTCATGGTAGATCAGGGTGGGCAGGTCCTGCAGAGCAAAGCAAGCTATGTTCTCACTCTTCAGCAGGCTCTGCTTGGTCAGCTCATACAGGGGTGGTGGGCTCTGCATACTCATCCTGAGACATCTGCAAGAAAAAGTATTGTGAGTAAAATCCAGGAAGAGGCATCCATTGAGGACAATCTGAAGAGTCCTATTCTGAATCATGAAGACCAACTCAGACCCGAAGTCTCTCTTCTGGCTATGGTCAAACCTTCTCAGTTTATTCCAATTTCTCTGATTTGTGTGGCTACAAAGCCATACCTCTGCCACTGTTCATACCAGGACACCATTACTGTATTCATTTCAAGCCACTAGGTTTTTGAACTCCTGTCCCTCTGGGAAGAGGTTTGTGTATGTTGTGAAATCTCAGCCCCTTCCTGTTTGGGAAGCTTCTTATCATTGGGCCAATACCCCAGAAGAGTAATGGAAGTATCTTAGGGCCCAACCAGCTTGCCTTCTCTATTCCAACCATGAAGTCCATTGGGAGCTATTAGGGAGACCCCATTAAATGGGTCTCATTATTTTTGTTTTAAGAAGTTTAATAAGCTGTTTTAGAAGTCATGTAACATTACTATAGAGCATGTGGGTGTTAGAGATGGAAAATGCTAACTCTGATGTAAGTTATTAAAACTCTTGCACACATGATAACTTATCACTTTGTGACTGAGTGCAAGAGAAAAAATAGATGAAAATGAATTCTCCACCTTTAAATTACAGTAAAGCCGAGTATGGTGGCACATGCTTGTAATCCTAGCACTCGGGAGGCTGAGGCAGGATTCCTAAAAGTTCAAGGCCAAACTGGTCTACAGAGTAAATTCAAAGCCAGCAAGATCTACAGAATGAAATCCTATCTCAAAAAGACAAAATACAATACAATACAATAAAATACTGAAGACTTACACACAATAAAACATGTCTATTTTCCCAGCACTCTGGGAGGCTAAGGTGAGACAATTTCATGTTGCAGTCCAGCCTGCACAATTTAGTGACTTAGCAAGAATGCCTTGGAATAAATTCTAATGAAAGTACTCATCTGGGAAAGTAGGCTAGTTCAAAGGCTCAGCTTTAAATCCCAGTACCATGAAAAACAAAAGCACAAGACAGCCAGTTTGGTGGTTCATGTCTATAACCCCATCATTCTGCAGGTTGAGGCAGAAGATCACTCCAAACTAAAGGGTGGCAAAGCCACTGAACTACTTAAAAAATGTGATAAAAAAGCAAAAACAAATAACAAGCCAACAATTGCCAGAAAACCATAGAAAAACAAAACAAAAAGCTAAAAAACAGCAAACAAAAAATCCCTCCCCCCAAAAAAATCACACACACACACACACACACACACACACATCCTGATGTAAAACATGATATACAGTGATCCTGCTGCCTTAGCTTCCCCAGTGGTGGGATTATAGTTGTACACCACCAGACATATCTTTGCTTTTAATTCTTCTGTTGAAGGGGATTGTACTCAGGGTCACCTGCCCATGAGCAGCAAGACCCTGGCTAAATCAGAAACCACTGTCCTTGAACTGTCATGTAGAGAATACAAACTGAATATTTAAATTGTGAAAAAATAGACTTCCACAAATGCCAGTAATGCAAGTACTCTGGAAGGCTGAGAGAGGAGAATCCCAATATTCAAATTCAAGCCCAAACTAAATAATATAGTGACTAAGCAAGATCTCATCTCAATGGGCTTATGATGTAATTCAGCACTGTATAGGGCAAAGGAAGGAGGGAGGAAAGGTGGAGAGAGGGAGAGAGGGAGGGAGAGGGGGATGGAGGGAAGCAGGGAAAGAAAGAATGAGAAGAAAGTAACTTCTAGCTGGGTGAGCTGGTAAAAGCTTCTAGTGCCACCCCTTGGGGGACTGACAAAGAAGCATGAAGATAGCTAAATCTTGGAAACAACCCAAATGCCCATCAACTGAGGAATGGGTAAAAAGAATGTAGTAATTTTATACAATGGAGCATTACTAAGGTATAAAGAAAAATAAACTTGAGGCTTCTGTAGATAAATGAATGCAACTAGAGACCATACTCAAGTGAAATAAATCATACTTGCTTGTGTAAACATTGTATTGTCTCCCTACTGTAAGAAACTGAAAGTAAATAAGATCTAAAATGTACAATAGATCTTGTGAAAAGGGAAAGAAACTACTTAAAAGGAAAGAACAACATGCACCACCATGCCCAGCTTCTGTACTACTCATTCTGTTGGTTGACTGAAAGAAACGTTTAGGGCTTATGTTGTTTGACCAATTTTACATGCTTATATCTGGCAATCTGAGCAATCACTTTGAAGTCAACATTATGCAGTATGATAACCATTGTTAAATTTCTATCATCTAAGCCAGGTGTAGTGGTACATGCCTATAATCCCAGCACTCAGGAGGCTGAGGCAAGAGGATCAGAGTTCAAGGTCAGCCTGGGTTACAAAGTGATTTCAAGGGTGGCCCGAACCATATTGAGAAACACTGCCTCAAAAAAGACCAAAACTTATTGTATTACTATCATCTTGTTTCAAAATTCTGTGTATTTTTATTGCTTTTAAAAATTAATACTATTCTCTTAAAAATGAAAAAAGAAACTTGGAGAGTTTGAAGTCAGCCTAGCTGTTAGGAGGCCCTGTCTCAAAACCATCAGCAAAACCTGGGCTGTCAGGACATGTAGGGTGTGTCATGTAGCACTTCTGCCTTAAGTATTCATACGTAAAGAAAATGCTGGCTTATTCTCTCTTCCATTTACTGTGATGGGTTTAAGCCTAGAGCCCTTTGCATTCTATTCAAGAGCTCTGCCATGGACAGAATGTAGCAAATCGTCAAGAGGATTATACACCACGATTAAGTGGAAATCATCCCAGAGATGCAGCAATGTTCAACATATATAAATCCATAAATGTAGTGCATCATATTAACAGAGCCAAGGATAAAAATCATATGATCATCTCAATAGATGCAGAAAAAGCTTTGGACAAAGTCTAGCACCCATTTATGATAAAAATCCTACAGAAAATTGGAATTGATGGTTTTTATCTCAATCTGATAAAAGCCATCTATGACAAACCAATAGCCAACATTATACTAAATGGATAAAAACGGAAAACTGTCTCTCTAAAATTAGGAACAAGACAAGGAAGTCCATCATCTTCCCTCTTATTCAACATAGACCTGGAAACTTTGGCGGACATAAGAAAGAGATAAAAAGAGTAAAGATAGAAAACGAAGAAGTTAAAATGTCAATATTCGCAGATGACAGTATACTCTACTTAGAAAGCTCCAAAAACTCCACCAAAAGACTATTAGATTTAATAAGCAAATTAAATCAAGTAGCTGGATACAAAGTCAACTTTCAAAAATCAATAGCCTTCCTGTACATGAATAACAAACTCACTGAGAGAGAAGTCAGGGAACAATACCTTTTACAATAGCACCCAAATAAATGAAATACCTAAGTATCAGTCTAACAAAGGATGTAAAACACCTCTATATCAAAAATTACAGTACTCTGAAAAAGAAAACTGAAGAGGATATTAGAAATTGGAGAGCTATCCCATGCTCTTGGGTAGGAAGAACCAATATAGTGCAAATGGCCATATTTCCAAAACTCATACAGATTCAGTGCAATCCCAATCAAAATTTCAGTAACGTTTCTCACAGGATTAGAGAAAACAATCCTAAAATTCATCTGGAACCGGATGAGACCTACCACAGCAAAGGCAATTCTGGGCAACAAAGACAAGACAGGGGACATCACAATTCCTGACTTGAAATTATACTGTAAAGCTACTGTGATAAAAACAGTGTGGTACTGGAAAAAATAGACCCAAAGATTAATGGAACAGATAAGAAGATACAGAAACAACTACAGACACACTAAACCACCTTATCTTTGACAAAGGTGCTAAACACATTCACTGGAAAAAGGATAGCCTCTTCAATAAATAGTGCTGGAAAAACTGGCCCTACACATACCGAAGATTAAAACTGGACCCATATCTTTCACCGTGCACTAAGCTAAAATTTGAATGGGTCAAAGATCAAAACAGAAACATTAAATCTACTGGAGGGTAGAATAGAGTAGATAAAACTCTTGAAGACGTGGATGTAGGCAAAACCTCTATTGCACAAAAACTGTCACAAAGAATCAAAAACTGGGATCTCATCTTATTAAAAAGATTTGCACATCAAAAGAAATCACCAACAGGGTGAAAGGACAACCCACAGAATGGAAAAAACAGTTTTAGTCAATTGTCCCTCAGACAAAGGACTTGTGTCTAGAGCACATAAAAAATTGAAAATAATCAGGCCCCCCAAATTCAAAGATCCAATCCAAAAATGGGCATCTGAGGTGAATACTTTTCAGATGAAGAAATAAAAACAGCAAATAAATCTATGAAAAAGTGTTCAACATTGCTGGTCATTCAAGAGATGCAAGTTAAAACAACACTGAGATTCCAACTCACCCTGGAAAGAATTGCTATTATCAAGAAATCAACCAATAAAAAATGCTGGAGGGACTGTGGGGGAAAAGGGACCCTTCTCCACTATACTGTTGGTGGGTGTATAGACTGATGCAACCACTGTGAAAACCAGTGTGGAGATTCCTTGAAAAACTAGGATTGGAGATCCCATTCAATCCAGCTATTCCTCTTCTAGGTATCTTCCCAGAAGAATTAAAAGCATTGTACCACAGCAATATATGTGAAGTCATGTTCATAGCAGCACAATTTGTAGTATCAAGATCTTTAAAAAATCTAAATGTCCATTGACTGAGGAATGGATAAAAAAGATGTATTTTTATCAACTGGAGTACTACTCAGCCATAAAGAAGGACAAACTGGATATTTTTATAGATAAATGAATGCAACTTAAGACCAAACTCATAAATGAAATAAACCAGACACACATATGTAAACATTGTGTTGCCTCATTAGTGTGAGAAGCTGAAAGATACAACATATGTATATGTTTCTGTTGATGTATATAAAAAAGATAGTTACACTACTGATTTCTTGAGGTCATTGAGAAGAAAGATTTGTGCTGGTGTTGTTTGGACAGTTTAATGCAGATATCTTGTGCTCTATGTGAATGATTGAGGGATGATAATGTTCAATGTATGTACATTTGTTACCCCCTGATTCATGTGCTTTGAAATTTTATTTATTTTCTTTTCTCTTTGAAATAAGTTTTTTTAAAAAGAGCTCTGACATGAAGCAGTCTCTCCAGGGCAGTTGTTATAATGCTATTAGAGGAGCCTTGGGTGGTGGGACAGCCTGTTATCCCAGAACTGGGGAAGCTGAGGCAGGTGGAGTTCAGGAACAGCCAGGGCTACATAGTGAATTCAAAGCCAGGATGAACTGCCTAGTGATCATCTGTGTCCAAAAAAAAAAAAATTGGAGATCAATTCCTGTAAACCCAGCATTTTGTGAAACTGAGGAAGGAGACTTCGAAGTTGTACCCCATCCTGAATAATTTAGTGAAACTTTGTCTCAAATACAAAGTGAAATAAAAGTGGCAGAAGATGTAGCTCAGTTTGAAGCCATCAGTACAATCCTCAGAAGAAAAACAAGATAAAAATTTTCTTCTGGGCAAGGTAGCGCACACCCATCCCCCCAGGACTTGGGAGACTGAGGCAAGTGGATCACTATGAACTAAAGGCCACTTTGAACTACAAAGTGAGACCCTGTCTCAAAAAAAAAAAAAAAAAAAAAAAAGAAGTGTAAAATGACTTAAACCAATCCACAAACCTGCTTTAGCATCACAAGAAATTCAGATGACCAGCAAGAGCAACCATGCTGAGCTTCGAAGCGATAGCTTTTGTATTAAGAAAAATATAAGCCTTTAAAAAAATTATGAGCTGGACATGGTGCTGCACACCTGCAATCCCAGCACAAGAGTGGCTGAGGCAGGAGGATTCCATGAATTGAAGGCCAGCCTGGGGCTATATAAGTGAATTCAAGGCCAGTCTATAGTACTTACTGAGACCCTTTCTCAAAAAATAAAACAAAAATATTATGAAATGGCATAACCAGCTTTGGTGGTGCACACCTGTAATATTCATATTCAGGATGCTGAAGTAGGAGGGTCGCTGTGAGTTCAAGGCCAACCTGGGCTACAAAGTAAGACATTGTCTCAAAGCAAACAAACAAAAAAGAGTCATGAAATGACATAAAGCAATGCACAAGCAAGATGTAAGAAATGAAGGCAAATTTACACATTTAGAATTCAAACAAAAGTCTAACCCTGGCTCAGTAGATCTAGCCACAGTCCCAATGGTAGGGAGGCTAAGATAGGAGAATCTAGAGTTCAAGGCCATCCTGAGTTGAAATTCAGCTGGGCAATGAAGCAAGACCTTGGGTCCAAAAAACAGTAGCAACCACAAAACCCAAAGCCTATCTATCTGAAGAAACAGAAGTCACAGAATCCTTGGTGCCATCTGTGACCTTTGTGCCCACAGGACACTGGCTGAGGCTGGAAGGAGGGGGTGACCTCACAGAGGCCGGGGACTCACCAAGTATAGATGCAGGAGATGGTGATGGGGCTCTGGGAATCCCAGCAGGGACAGCAGCAACTGGAAGCTCCAGGACTGAACATCTGCTCCTCTGCTCCTCTCCTCTTTTAGCCCCCTTGTTAGCCACACCTCACTCTCCCAGCTCCTCCCTTCCCCGAACACGGGGACCACTGATTGGTCACTCCCTCTCCACCCAGTTAATCCTGTGGCTCCTCCTGCCTCAGCCTCTCAGGGCTGGAATTACAGACCTGTACCACCAGACTGGGCTCCCAATTAAAGAGATCTTGTCTCAAAAAAAAAAAAAAAAAAAAAAAACTGCGATGTAAACCCTTGCAAGTGTACAGAGTCCAAACGCTAGTCCTGCAAAAACAAAACCAAGAATAAAACAGAAAAGCAAAACACAGTAGGGCTGTGTTACAGCAAAGTGGTAGCAGTTTCTTGTTCAAAGCCTAGCTCCACACACATAACGAAAAAAGAAAAGTTCGCTTGAGGACTAAGTAATTCATGAGTCGAGGAGCCCAGCTGCACAGAACGCAGTGTTCTGAGGCTGGAGCTGTGGGAGGGGCATTGATCCACCTGGAAAGGAATTTGTGGTTGGGTTGCAGCGATAGACATCTCTTTCTCCCTCCTTTCCCTCATTTTTCTTCCTTTCCCTTTTTCCTATCTACCTACCTTCCTTCCTTTCTATTCTTTCCTTCCTTCCTTCTTCCCTTCCTTTTCATTACTAGAAATGGACCTACTGAGCTTTGGCCCAATTCTATTTTTTGTTTCAAAACAAGGTATTGTTAATGCCAGAGCTTGTGTTGAAGTTGTGATCATCCTGCCTCAGCCTAAGGAGTGCTGGGATGACAGGTGTGAGGTAAAGGGCCAGGCAAAAGCTTTCCTTTTCCTTGATTACCTGGTTGGAACATTCATAGGCTCACAATCACGTATTAGCTCAGTGTTCATAAGAACCTAAATTTGCTGGGCATGGTAGCGCCTGCCTATAATCCCAGCACTTGGGAGGCTGAGGCAAAAGGTTTTCTGTGAGTTGAGGCCAGCCTAGGCTATGTAAGTGAGTTAAAGTCTTGCCTGACAGATGTCTTGTGCTCTGGGCAAATGATTTGGGGATGACAATGCACATGTATGTACTGTTGTTCCCCCCTGACTGATGTATATTATAATTTTGTTGTAGTTTTTCTTCTTTTTTCTTTCTTTTTATCTATGAATAAAATGGATTTTAGAAAAAGCCTGTCCTGAACTACATAATGAGACCCTGTCTCAAAAAACCAAAGCAAAAACAAAGCAACAACCTAAGTTTAAGTTTGTTTCTGCCTGATGTGAGTATTTGTCAACAAATATTGATATGAGTATTTGACCCAAGTTCAGCTGGCCTTATGTTCACAGTTTAAAAACTATGTAATTGACCAAAGTCTAAGTAATTGACTTTTTATTGAAAGGAATAAATGGCCCTAAAAATGTAATTGAAAGCCAGGCATGGTGGTGCATGCCTGTAATTCC
>RJWM01045187.1:0-12908 GCA_004363535.1 Dasyprocta punctata | reverse complement strand
GCCGTGATTCTGATAGGCTTTCCTTCATATGTGATCTGTTTCTTTTCTCTGACAGCTTTTAGTATTTTGTTCTTGTGCTGTATATCTGATACCCTTATTATTATATGTCTGTGTGAGGATTTATTTTGGTTGTGGTTAATTGGGGTTCTGTATGCCTCATTTACCGGTATTTCAGATTCTCTTCCCATGTTTGGAAAGTTTTCTGCTATTATTTCTGTAAATAGTCTTCACAGGTCGTTGGTATTGACTCCTGCTTTTTCATTTATGCCTATTAATCTTATGTTGTTTCTCTTGGCATCATCTTGCAGCTGTTGAATTGTTGTTTCTTGGTTCCTTACTATTTTCAGGAGATCTTTTCTTTCATGGCCACGGTCTCCCATGCTGTCTTCAAGATCTGAGATTCTATCTTCAGCTTCATTTAAGCAGTTTTTCAAACTTTCCATGGAGTTTTTCATTTCTTGCATTTCCCTTTGTATCTGCTTCATGCATTCTGTTTGTGTCTTATATTGTTCATTCAAGGTTTCGATCATTTTCTTTAGTTCTTCTATGTTTTTATCTTGCTCTTCTTTAGATACACACAACATTTCTTTAATAATGATTCTCATTTCATTTTTTAGCTGAGAGAATATTTCTGATCTGATTTTCTCTATAGCTGCATCTAGCTGTTTCTTTATTGCATTTTCTATCATTTCAGAAAGTCCATTTGTATGACTCCCACTGTCTTCCATTTCAGTATCTCTTGGGTTTGTTCTTTGTGGGCTGGGGGACTGAGACTGCCTCTTGGTCTTTCGTTTTGTCATTTTCTTCTGGAATCTATGTACCTCTGTGTCCTGCGCGGCTGGCCGGCGTTTCCCTGAGGTTCGCGCTGCTTCTTGCGGCGTGCAGGATCGCGGGACCCCGTAGGTTGGGTCCCGTGTGCAGCAAGGAAGGGCGGCCTCCTGGGGTGTGCAGGTGTTGTCTCCTCCTTTATTGAGTGGGGGCCAAGGCCTCCTGGTCCCAGGGAGCTGTGCTGGGCACCGCGCGTGACGCGAACCCGACCCTGGTTCTGTCCGCAAGCTCGGCCCAACAGCTATGCCTGCGGGGCAGGCCCAGGCAGGTCCCAGGCCTACAGTGCCAGGGGCAACCCTGCTGGGTGGCGCGGTCTGCACAGGAGCTGTGGGATGGCACACGCTCGAGCCGAGCCACGTGGCTGAAGAATGGAGCTGCCCTGCGCTCTGCACTCTGGTGGGGGCGGGCCCAAGCTCTCCAGGTCCCTGCAGCTATGTTGCTCAATTCCCGGTGAGCAGCTCTGGGTTCCTGGGCTGATTTGGGCTGGGCTGATTTGGGCTGGGCTCTGTGTCCTGAGCGGCTGGCCAGCGTTTCCCTGAGGTTCGCGCTGACTCTTGCAGCGTGGAGGATCGCAGGACCCCGTAGGTTGGGTCCTGTGCGCAGCAAGGAAGGGCGGCCTCCCGGGGCGTGCAGGTGGAGTCTCCTCCTTTACTGGGTGGGGGCCAAGGCCTCCAGGTCCCAGGGAGCTGTGCTGGGCACCGCGCGTGACGCGGACCCGACCCTGGTTCTGTCCGCAAGCTCGGCCCAACAGCTATCTCAGTGCTGTATATTAAGGGAAAGACTTAGATGCAGGTATATTTTGCTTCCTTATTTTTTGTTTGTTTGTTTTGTTTTCTGATGTAGAAATTTGTTTGCTATACTTAAAATTTAAAGTATATAGCAGGAAAAAAATGCTGTTATTGTTTTAACTGATAACTATTGTGAAAAACTCACCTCATGTTTATTGTTTTCATTCTTAAAAAGAAGAACTTATTTTAAACTAGTCCTAACTGGTAACAGTCTGTCTCTTGACTTTGCAGATTACTGACCCAATGAATGAGTCTGAGGCAAATTTAAGCTTTGCTTTTGTGAAAGAATTTATTCTCCAAGGCTTCTCTTGTGAGTGGAAAATTCAGGTCCTCCTCTTCTCATTCTTCACTACAACATATAGTTTCACCATAGCAGGGAATGGAGCCATAGTTTGTGCCCTCTTGAATGACCAGCGACTCCACACCCCCATGTACACGTTCCTGGGGAATTTCTCCTTTTTAGAGATCTGGTATGTCTCCTCTACAGTCCCCAAAATGTTGGTTACCTTCCTCTCAGACAGAAAAACCATCTCCTTTCCTGAGTGCTTTCTCCAGTTCTATTTCTTTTTCTCCTTGGGTACAACTGAATGCTTCCTTTTAAGTGTCATGGCTTTGGATTGATACCTGGCTATCTGCTGTCCCTTGCACTACTCTAATATCATGACAGGATATTCTTGTATCAAACTGGTGATTATCTGCTGGGTTTGTGGATTTCTCTGGTTCTTAGTCCCCATTGTTCTCATGGCTCAGATACCCTTCTGTGGTCCTCATGTTATTGACCATATTGTATGTGATCCAGGGCCACTCTTTGCATTAACTTGTTCCTCTGCCCCAAGGACTCAATTGCTTTGCTACACTCTAAGCTCCTTAGTGATCATTGGCAACTTCTCTTTTATTCTTAGTTCCTATACTCTTGTTCTAATAGCTATATTACATATGCCTTCAGCCATTGAGAGACATAAAGCCTTCTCCACCTGTGGCTCCCATTTGACTGTGGTATCACTGTTTTATGGTTCTCTGATGGTCATGTATGTGAGCCTGGGACTCAGATACTCTGCTGGGATGCAGAAAGTTGCAACTTTGTTCTATGCTCTGGTGACTCCCCTCTTCAACCCCCTCATCTACAGCCTCCGGAATAAGGAAATAAAGGCAACCCTGAGGAAAGTTGTAGGGAGTTTCAACATCACCTAAGGCGTATTCAATGATTTCTGTATGTTCAGATCAGTAGAATCTAAGAAAATGGAACACAAAAAATATTACTGTAACAATGTCATTATATTTTAGTTGGTTGATTATGAATTAATATACACTTATATATGTATTCTGATTAAACTCTTTTAGGTTGATGATATATTCTTTCCTTTTACATAAACCTGAATTTCTATGGCCCAATAAAGTATTCAAGCCTGATTACTTCTAGATATATGCTGCATTCCTTATCCAGTACCTTTCTCTAATCTTTGGAAGGGTAACTTCTAATTTCATTTATAGCAATATCAACATATATATTCAGAAATACACAGACCTGGGTGCCTGATATTTTTATCTAAATGAGATGTCATCAAAAATGTAATGGACCAATTAATTAAATTTTGAAAATAGAATATCTCCTTCTAGAAATTAGAGAGAGAAATAGTATACTTGGTGTTACATTGCAATAAATGGCATTTCATTATTATCTGTTGCTGAACCAGTATGAATAAAAAATTAAGGAAAATTCTTAAAAGAGAGAAGCTTCCAGAATTCAATTACTCTACATCTGTTTTATTTAATACAGAACAGAATTTATTCCTGTATTATAATTTATACAAATATAGTATGGAAAGTGAGTTTTTTATATGGCAAGGTGAACATATTCTTCGAAGGAAGGACTTCTGTTCAAGGTAATAACAACTGTCTCATAGAGGATATAAGAAAGGAAATTTTCAGTAGCAGCATTACTACAAGATAATACATAACTATGGAATAGTTCTGGGACTACCAAAAAGGTAAGATTAATGAACACTTCAAGACTCTGTTTTCATCTACTACAAATCCTTTTGTTAGACATTACATTTACTCTCATTCTTTTGTTATAACATGCTCATACAGATAATAACATTATTTTGCAAACTTAAAATAAAATTCATCATCTAATCTAAAACAGGATTCTCCCAGAAAATCCAGAATATAAGAATTGCATGTGCATGGAACAATTTTTTTAGGGCTTTAGTGTCACAACACTTTTTTGGAGGACACAAGATTGTGCAGTTCAAAAAGTAGGAATACATTTGTAAATTTTGTTATGAACATTCTAGGTAAAATTATCTATCTATCTATAGATAGATATATATTTGCTCCCTTGATATAACATGTTGTCAAACTCCTTAGTCTATATTATTTATAAGAATTCTGCCATATATTTATCATTTATGTAGTGTGTTGCGTTTACTTCCTAGTTCTTTGTCCCTTTCCAGGGTGTATAACTTAAATTTCTTGAGATCAGTCTGCAAAGGGTTGAAGAAGAACAAATGATCAAGCCAGGCAGCATTTGCAGGATAATTTTACAAATCTCTTCTCAAGTTACTAAGTTAATATATTTGCACATCCACTACCTTTTCCATGATCTCTTTACAGAACTCCAAACACCATGAATGGTGACAGGTTTTTTCCATGTTACTAAATTATTCATACTACAATTATACACCAAATTTTTCCCAAGCCAAACTGTGCATAAGAGGGAGAGAGAAGAGGAGGGCTGAGTGAAAAAAGAAAGGGAAAGGCTATGAGGGCAAAAAAAAAAAGAAAGAGGAAATGAGTAAAAGAAAATGAGTAAAATCAGTAATGGGGATAGCCATAAAAAGGTAGCGTTTTATTTTTTCTTTATTTTCCTAAGCATTTAGACTTTCAAAAGAACATAGTGGAATAAAATAATTTTAATAATCAGTTGTTTCTGGGTCCAGAGGTTCTGAGCTCTACCCAGCCAGGCACAAGGCCCCAGAGCCACACTCAGGGGATGCATCCCCACTAGCTGCATGGAGGATCTGAGCTCTGCCCAGCCCAGAGTTCCAGTGCTATCCAACAGGGTAAGGCTTGGCCAGTCTAACAGGCCACAGAGGTACCAAGCTCTGCCCAGTCCAGAGCCCCAGAGCTGCCCATTAGAAAATGACCAGCCTAGCCAATGGGTCCTGGAGAATTTGAACTCCACTCATCAGAGCACAAGGTCCCAGCACCATAGTTTAGGGATGTGCTTCAGCTAGCCACATGGGTCCCAGAGTTTCTGAACTCCACCCAGCCAGGAGCAGTGCCCCTGGCACCATACTCCAGAGGTGCATCCAGGCTAGCTGTAAGGTCCAGAGGCACTGAACACCTCGCAGCCAGTCACAAGGTCCTGGCAGTTCCACACTCCAAAGGTGCATCCCTGCTAACCCTCTGGGTCCTGAAGGTTCTGAACTCCACCCAGCCAGGCACAAGCCCTTGGCAACACACTCTGGGGGTGCATCCCTGCTAGCTGCATGGAGGATCTAAGCTCTGCCCAACCCAGCACCCCAGTTCAACCCAGTGCAATCCATCAGGGGAATGCCTAGCCAGCCTTATAGGTCACAGAGCACAAGGCTCCTGTGCCACAGTTTGGGGGTGTGCCCTGGCTAGCCATGGGGAGATTGGAAGATTGAAGCTCTGCCCAGCACAGTATTCCAGTGCAGTCCATCAGGAAGGTGCCTGGCCAGCCACACAGGTTCCAGAGAAAAATGACAAAACAAAAGAGCAAGATGCAGTCCTAGTCCTCCAGCCCACCAAGAACAAACCCAGGAGATATTGAAATGGAAGACACTGGAAATTCCACAAGTGAACTTTCTGAAATGATAGCAGCTGAAGTTACTACAGAGTGGCTTTTTCTTAAAATACTTCAGTTTGGACTAAACAAAAACCAGTAAATAATTGCAGAATAAAGAAGTATAACTAAGTATAGAATATTATTTTTGTTTAGGAACTAAAATTGTAAACATAAGGGAACATCTGCAATATCAGAAAGCAATGAGTTAATTTAAATCATACAGTATATGGTCAGAATAGAGGCTGAGATAATATAGCAAGCAGCACAGGAAAAACAAGCATTAGTGAACAACCTCTTAACTATTCCTTTAGTGTGTATTGTGCCAGTATGTCAGCTAACAATGTCAGCTAGCAAACTTACCACTGAAGCACTGGATTTGAAATCCATTCTCACCTGCTACCTCTCATTTTCATCAACATGGCTTTGTTTGTTTTGTTAAACATTTAAAATTTTTCAATGAGCTGATTATTATCATTTTCAATATAAGTGATTTACAATTAAATAAAAATAAAATTTAAGTCACAAATAATTCTACACCCTCAACAACTCCAAATTGTGTAAAATCTTAGACTCTGTTTGCCAGATATCTATGCTTCTATTGGTATTTCAAATGAAATAGACTATTGTCCTATTGCTTATAAAAATGGAGAAGTTGCTCAGTGGCAATAGCATATATAATTGGGTTTATTCAAACATGATTTTGACAATTAAAAATAGAGATAATTTTAGAGTAGAGATACAGGCTAGAGAGAGGCTAGAGATATTTTCCTTAAGTTGCAAGCAAAAATAGTTTGCTTTCATGAAATTTAAAATAGAAGACATACTAAAGAAAACTAAGTAGCTAGTTAAGGATATATAAATAAAAATTACAATTGAATGTGTCAGTGAGAATTGTAATTTAAGACTTACATGTGGATTATTGATGAAAACATGAAAAACGAAATGGTCAGTAAGCTTAAAGAATATAAAAGTAAAAAAATAAGGGCCGGGAGTTTGGCTCAGCGGCTTATGCACTTGCCTGACAGGTACAAGGTTGTGAGTTCAATCCCCGGTGTTGCAAAAAAAAAAAAGAAAAAAAAAATCTCTTTAGCCAGGAGTTTGGCTCAGTGGTGTAAGTGCCTGTCTGGCGGGCATGAAGCTGTGAGTTCGATCCCTGGTGCCACAAAAAAAAAAAAAAAAAAAAAGTATTAAAAGTTGTTAGAGAAAAGCAACATATCTCTTAGACATTTCAACCTGTTAGTATTACAGCAGACTACTCAACAGGATCCCTAAGGACAAGAAGAGTTTTGAGTGAAGTGCTCGAGGTGACCACTCGAAAAAAAAGAACTCTCAAACCATACTAATATATTCCATAAAACTATTCTTCATGTTAAATGGAGAAATAAGATCTTTGAATGATAAATAACACCTTAAAAATTAATGAGCACTATAACAGCATACCAAAAATTTCTTATTTATTCTAGATAGTGATTTAAAAGAGCAGATAACAGTGCCAAAATATCTGAATAAAAACATCAACAAGGATAATTAGTTATGTAGAAGGAAAAATATAATAACAAATAAAATACAATGCCAAAAATAGAACACCATCTTCCATTATAAATGGTGCCAATCCCCCTTCAAAAACAATACCTTAAAAATAAATGGTCTCATCTCCCCAGTCAAAATACAGATATTGAAAGACTGGATAAAAAAAAGAAAACTAAACCATATAATCCATACAAAAGACACATTTCAACATGAAGAAATTCATAGAATAAAAATAAAAGTAAGGAAAACTGCATTCCATGCAACAGGAGTCTAAAATCAAGAAAGAGTAACTATGCTATTTTCAGACAAAGCACATTTCAAGCTAAAACTGGCAAACAGAGATGAAGGTCACAGCATAAAGGTAAGAGAACAATTCAATGGAGAAGGACAACAGTTTTAAATATATCAAATATTGGTTCACTAATCTTCATAAAAGAAACGTTATAGACAGAAAGGAATGTATTAACATCAACACTTCATGGGAGGAACTTCAGTACATTACTGTAATAAAGAGACAGATTAACAAAACAGTGAATCAACAGTGAAATATCAGAATTGAACCATACCAATGGGTAGAGTCAATAGATATCTACACAGTTCCACCTAACAACAGAATACCTATTCTTCTCAGCAGTACATGGAACTATATTCAAAATAAACATGCAATAATAAATATGAAAGAATTGAAATTAGTCTCTTGCATATTATCAGATCATGGTGCAATTAAACTAGGAATCAATAATTTAAAAAACAGAAATTATGGAAACACATGGAGATTAAACAATACACTTATGAAAATTAATGGATCACAGAAAAATCAAGTTAAAATTATGCAGTTCCTAAAATCAAAGGACAAAGCCAGTAAAACATACCTGAACCTATGGGAGACAACGAAAGCACTTCTAAGAGAAAATCTTATAGCTGCAAAGCCCTACATCAGTAAAACTGAAGAAATACAAACAAATAATCTAAGATCCTTGAAAAACAATCCAAATTCAAACCTTTTACAAAGAAAAAAATTATAACTATAAAAAAATCAATAAATTCAAGAGCTGACTTTGAAAGAATAAACAAAATAGACATAACCTTAGGCAATCTAACAACAACAACAACAACAACAACAGCAAAAGCAAAGGGGAAACCCATATCAATGCAATTAGAGATGATGAAGATGAAACCACAAAGAACACTGCCTACATTAATTAACTACTTTGAAAACATGTACTCCAATAAACCAGAGAATCTGTAAGAACTGTTTAGATTGCTAGATACCCATGAATAATTAATGCTGAAGCAATAAGGGACAGAAACCCTAAAAAACCCAGTACAATCAAAGAAATTGAGGCAGTAATTTGAAAAAAAAAAAAAACCTACCAACAAAATGGAACTATTGAATTCTGCAAGAATTTTGTACTAAAGTCTCTTTAAAGGAAAATCTAGGATCAATACTCTTCAAACTTTTTAATGAAATTAAAAGAGAAGGTGTGCTGCCAAATTTACTTCTGGAATACAGATTTACTTTGATTCCAAAATGGAGCAACTATTAAAATAAACACTTGGAAACTACAAGTTGATCTTTTTGTTTGTTTGTTTGTTTGTTTTTGTTTTTGTTTTGCAGCACCGGGGATTGAACTCACAACCTCGCGCCTGCCTGACAGGCTAGTAAGCCACTGAGCGAAACTCCCGGCCCTGGTTTTTTGAGGCAGGGTCGCACTGTGTAGCTCAGGTCGGCCTTGCGCTTATGTTGTAGCCCAAGCAGACCTCCAACTCACAACGCTCCTCCGACCTCAGCTTCCCGAGTGCTGGGATTAAAGGCGTGCACCACCACGCCCGGCTACAGGTTGATCTCAAAACAACAACAACAGCAACAACAACAACAGAAAAACCAGACACTGGAACACAGAATGCAACAAATCATCAAAAAATATAATACGGCATCCCCAAGTAGACTTTATCCTGCACATGTGAAAAACAGCTTAGCATACACAAATCAATAAATATAGTACATCACACAAATAAATGCAAGTAGAAAAAAATCACATGATTATCTCAATAGATATGGAAAAATTTTTTTGACAAAATTCAACACCCATTCACAACAAAACCTCTGAAGAAAATAAGTGAAGTTTCACAATAAAAGGCTTACTGGTTACCTAAATATTTTGACTGTTTCACTATTGAACTTCCCTAATTTATCAATTATTAATTAGTATTAGTCCATTGAGATCATTCAGGATGGTGAGAGTCCCAGCACAACCACCCCATTCTCTCTCCAATCCTATGCATGGTAAAAGATTTTTATTTATATTACTAAGAGACAAATCATCTATACATGTCCTTAAATATCATTTATTAAAGTTTGCAAGAGCAATGAATTTAATTATCATATTAATTATAAATTATTTATGTAATAAAGTTAGAAGACTATAATTTCTTTGAGTGTACTTTGGATAAATTTATTTTGTTCTATGCGTTTGACCCATGACCAATCGAGCCACTTGAGTTAGGGCTTTCCAGAGCAAACACTGTGTAGGGAAATTTTCTATAGGTGATATACTGAAAGGATATATGATCGACTTTAACAATGAGAGAAATGTTTTTTGGACCTCTAGGGGAAAAAATATGCTTATTTTCATAATTCCCTCTGGGAGTTGATCTGTGTCTTCTATATATACTTGCTTTCTGCTTCTTTATTTCTAACTTATAATTGCATATATTAATAATTAATGTTGCATATACTTTACTGGAGATAAAAAAGGATGAGCAACATAAATTCAACATTTCACTGTGTCTACAGGACTTTGAAGAGGTTATTCCTCAGCTAGAACTGGTAGGTTCAAGTAGCAGTGCTAACAACATATTGAAAGTGTATGCTTTAATTAAAATATAACATTTTACATAAAATTTGTAACAACTAAAGCCATATTATTCTTATCATGAAAACAACAGTAACAAATGACTTTATTCATCTAGCCTATGAATATATGTTTTCTTGTTTCATAAAAATCAGAAGACCAGACTGACTGATGAGAAAATATTACTCATATTTCTGGTCCAAACAGTCAAATTTAGAGTTTTATCTTGAGTTTTTAGATAATAAATTCATATTTGTTCAATGCATGGGATATAAACAGACAATTTATAATACAATAACATAAGATTAACCTTCTTTTACTAAATTAGCATCTGTGATATTTAATTTAATAAAATCTCAGATAAAGGAAGTAGTAAGTATTGACTTATTGCTGTAAATTTTAAAATTAGTTTAGTTATCTGTAGTTTTACTTTCTGAAATTGAGTTCTTATTTTAATTCAGAAAAAATTTTATGGAATACCAAGTTTTAAAATGATTGATTTAGATCATTTGCACTTTTACTTCCTGAACTCTACAGAGATTTTCTTAATCAAAATCTTATGATCATTTATTCAGTAAAGTTGTATATATGATAATGTGTTCATTCTGATAATTTGGGATCTACTGTCTATCTATTCCCTAATTTTCTAAACCCACTGGCACTTTTGTACCTACTTCTAAAATAGTCTTTTCTTATTTTATTCATCTGATCAGTACTTTGCACCAATCTATTTAATTTTCTATTAAATGTACATCTACTACATGCTAGACACCATCACATATATTCACACGCATTACTTCACTTATCTTCTGAAACAACCCTAAATAACTGACAGTTTCACTGTTCATGGAAGCACAGACTGAGGTCACTAAAAAAAAGGAATTCTTTCAATTAGGATAATATTTATAGGAGTTATTTTGGCAACAAATGTAATTTTTTATTATCCATAAGTGACTATTACTTACATAGTTGTTTTGTTGTTTTTTTTATTGTTTTCTTTTTTTTTTTTTTTTTTTTTTTTTTTTTTTTTTTTTTTTTTTTTTTTTTTTTTTTTTTTTTTTTTTTTTTTTTTTTTTTTTTTTTTTTTTTGTACCAGGGATCAAACTCACAACCTTGTGCCTGCCAGGCAGGCGCTTATGCAATTGAGCTAAATCCTCAGTTACTTATATAGTATCTAATCATTCATCATTTAGCACTTTCACAAAAAGGAAATACAATAAAAAATCACATGTACTCTCATTTTTATTTAAAAAATATTTGTGGGTTACACATTTCCACATATATAAATTGCCTTTTGAAGTGCTGTTGTGGAAATGTATTTGTTACTGAATATAAACCCACACTACTGAACATTCCATGCTTTTTAATTTTTAAGCAAACAACCACAGTTGGAAAGACTGTAGTAACTTTGCAACTTTTAGCCAAGTGAAAGATACTTAAAAATCTACACTCTTTCAGTCAGAGCTATTAATCTCATTCTTCATGATTTTTGATCAGAAAGTAAACAAACATTGTCTGATCCAATATTATAAAATTACTTTATTCCTTTGTAGGACATCAATACTTTTATGTACTATACAAAAATTTCAACTGTCCAAATGAAGTTTAGTTGTGGCTTTAACTAGGAGAACCTTTTTTTCTTTTTCTTACCATAAGCTATTTTCCACTGTGTCTGAATAAATAAAACACATAGTACTAAAAGTATTTAATCTCTAACTACATTTTCAAATTGTCTTAATGATTTTATGATAGTAGATTTGAATCAATATATATGTAGACTCGGCTGGATATTTTCATGAATATAGTGACAAACAGCATAAAAGACAAAAGCAACAAATACAATTTCCAACTGTTAATTTTCCAAACAACATTATATAATTTATCTCTTGAGGCACCTTCAGATTTTCTTCTTTTAACATTTTGAGACTGACTAGTTTTGAACGTTTCAAAATTACTATGAAGACTCAGTTACACCATAAGTGAGAAAAACAATAATGATGACTATCATTGTTTATAAATAGAAAAGGCAGTTATGTTGATTTTATTGAATACAGAAAATATTTTTCATCCACACAATCTCTTTTATCTGCTTTCATAGTAAAATGAGTGTGGAGTCTATACCTGATTCCACATTAAAGAACACAATGTGATGAATACCCACACACAGTACCTATATGAATATGACGAAATGTAAAAAAAAAATGTATGTGCTACCATTTGAAGTCTCATAACAATTCATTAGATTAAATGATGGGTACATTTTTACTGAAAAATAGAACAAATATTTGAAAGAATTAAAATCATGTTTTCCCAATAAATGTTGAAGCCAGGACTGGAACTGAAACATTTACTGGTCAGGATTTTTTTTAATTTTAATTTTTGGGTGAAAAAAGGCTTTTGAATATTTGGCAAAGTAGTAAAACAAAAAATTAAAAGTCAGAACAGATTTCTACATTTTCTTTTGAGACTCCAGAGCCAGGATATAGTAACAGTATATGTACTTGTGTGTGCGTGTGTGTGCGTGTGTGTGTGTGTATCTGTACCTGTGTTTGTTGCAGTGCTAATAGTTGTACAGAAAAAAATAAAAGAAATGAAAAGGAAATCCAAGACCAAAAGAATTAAGCCAACAGCATCGCTCAATAAGGAAGAAGATGCGAAGTACAAATATCAGCATATAAACTAAATATACACACTGAACCCCTCCAGAAAAAGTGAGCCTAGGGGTGGGGAGGATGGAGAAAGGGGTAGAGGGGGTAAGAAACTGATCAAAGTGTGTTATGGGCATACTTAAATCTTCCAAAATAAATCCATTTATTCTGCATGCGCAATTAAAAATGAGGACCAATTCTGAAATATTCATATTGTTATGAAATGTATTGTTTTTAGATATTATTATATTTATGTAGTCTCACTTCATGTGTAAGATATCTTAAAGGTTTCTGTAAAACTGTGATTAAAAAACATCATTTTTATATAGCCTCAAGAAGAGAAAGAAGGATGGGAAGATGGGTGGATGGGAAAGAGGCAGGCAGGAAGGCAGGAAGGAGGGAAGGCAGGAAGGCAGAATGAAAGAAAGAAAGAAAGAAAGAAAGA